>PVJH01001307.1:0-218242 GCA_004026705.1 Nesogale talazaci | reverse complement strand
TAAGCAACTCAAATATCATTCCCTTCACCATCAATTTTCTGGATTAGGTACACTTTCTGACATTTTGTGGCTTTTTAGTGAAGACTAATATTATATCAATCTTTAGGAGACAGAACACTAGATAGAAAATTAAACTGTTTTATGTGAAATATTAATTCCACAATGGTGTATTTATAATGTTAGGTAGTGTCTTCAACTTTTACCGATGACCTGAATAAGATTTCTTTGTACTTAACCACATCTGAGAACATATTTTTACTTTGAGTTTGTCTCACTTCAGATTGATGGCAAGAGTTGGAATTCTGACTCATGTGTGATGGCTCACTGTACAAAAGAACAAATAAAATAAAAAAAATGACTCTTTGAAAATATTTTATGACCACAGTTAGTAAAACCAAGTTTTGATATTCCCCCAAATATCTAGATCTGATGATGCTGAACATCTGAATCACTCAAGCATACATAGATGAATATAGAGATAAATGGAGATATGAGCATATCCCCAGGGTCCTGGTTCAAAACCTTTAGATATCTTGAATTCAATGGTTATGGACAGATTTTTGACTTCAATATATCTGGAAGAATGTGAAGTGAATGACTCATAACTTCAGCAAAATTGTGATTCATATTCTGGAAAGGTGTTCGTCAAGTTGGGCTCTTATGAATTCAATCTGTATGCTGAGCAAATAGTCCTAGAGGCTAAACTGTAGGAAGGAGACATCATTATCAGATGATTATTAACAACCTTCAGTATGCAGATCGCATAACCTTGCTTGCTGAAAATGAGGAGCACTTGAAGCACTTGATGAGGATCAGGGATTGCAGCCTTCAACATGGTTTACCAGTTAATGCAAACCAAACCCAAATCCTCATAACTAAACCAGAAGCTAACATCATGATAAGTGGAGAAACGATTTAATGTACAAATGATCAAAAGTAGCTGTCAAGAAGTTGTCAAGAATTTCATCTTACCAGAGGATGCACAATGGTACAGATAGGAACTGGAAAAGTGGGGAATTCCGGACAGATGATTCCTTCAGGGACCAGTGTGAGAGTTGTGATACCAGGAGGGTAGAGGAAAGGTGGAATAGAAAGGGGGAACTGATTAAAAGGATCTACATATAACCTTCTTCCTGGGTCATGAATAACAGGGAAGTGGGTGAAGGGAGACATTGGACAATAAACAATGTTACAAAATCATAATGGTTTATAAATTCTCAAGGACCTATGAGGGTGGAAGAGTGGGGAGGGAGTGGAAAAAGATGAAGCTAATACCAAGGGTTTAAGTAGAAAGAAAATGTTTTGAGAAGGATCATTGCGACAAATGACTGTATGCGACAAGAGTTGTATGAGCACCCAATAAAAAGATTTAAATCAATAAATAATTTCATCTTGCTTGACTCTCCAATCAATGCTCATAGATCAGTGGTCAAGAGACCAAACGGTGCATTGTACTGTCCAAATCAGCTGCTAAAGAGCTCTCTGAAGTGTTGAAGAGCAAAAATGTCACTGTGAGAAGTCAGATGCCCCTGACCCAAGGCATTGAGGTAACTTCAATTAGCTTATATGCATGTGGATATTAAAAATTGAATATGAGTTGTACATTGAGTGGGAAAGACTGAAGAAAAATGGGGCATTTGACTTGAGATGCTGACAAAAATATATACATATAGAAAGTACCATGGATTATAAAAAATAAAATAAACCATCAAATCTGTCTCAGAATTACAATGAGACTACTTCTTAGAGGCAAGGAAGGAGAGACTTTGTCTCACATATCTTGGACATATTGTCAGGAGAGAACAGTCTGGAGAAGATATATAGAGAGGAAAACACTCAATGAGATGGATGGGCACAGTGGCTGGCGCTGGTTTTTGAAACACACCCCATTTCTGAGTACCTCAATCCCACTGGCACTCTTCAGAGGTCTTAAGCAGCGGCTTTGCCCAATGCAATGCATCCTTTGATCTCTTGACTGCGGCTTCTGTGAGCAATGATTGTGGATTCAAGCAAGATGAAATCCTTGACAACTTTAATCTTTTTCCCATGTATCCTCATGTTATCTATAATATACCCATATATTAGTTGATCTTTAAAAACCAACCCCAAATATGGATAGTAGCTGGTCCTTAGAATAAATCGGTATTAGATGGTCCAAATATCAACACATTAGTTCATTCTTAATATACTGTGATTGTCACATAATCTGATGTCAATTTATGAAGGGGTGGAGTCTAGCTTGTCAACCAGGTCACTGCTTGATGACCTCATTTGGAGGCATCATGGAGATAAATAGCTTACTGCAGGTTACAGACAGACAGACTCTCTGTTTCACCTTCCTTTTGATAAGATGCATGGAACTATGCTAAAGCGCTGGTGCTGGAAGAGTTACAAGGAGACCCACACCAGCGCTGGGATGCTTCCACTGCTGCTGCAGTGATCTCCACCCACCCATTGACCTATGATCATCCTCAGTTCAGCATCATTGCATGTGTTGTGTGATTTCAAAGAGGAGTTTATATTGGTATCAGACATATGGGATAAGAGTGGACTTATAGACTTAATATGGACTGGACTGTGATTCTTTTTCAATATAAAATTGCTCTTTAATATAAAGCTGCTTCTTACATACATGAGTGTGCATGGCTTTGTTTTTCTAGTCCATCCAGACTCACACATATACACTGATATATTAAAGTAGGAAAATATCATTCCCAGTAATAAAGTTGATGTATGCCAAAGCTGGCAACACAAATATATGCTCTGGGAAAAACTATTTCCAATATGTGGAAAAAAATAGTTTGAATAGCTACATATTATATTTGTAGAGGCCATCACAATTTTCAAAACAAAATATTTTAATAAGAATGATTTCATCTGGACCTCATGACAGCAGTAAAATGGGGAGAGGGCACCCCAACCTGAAGGCCACAATTTCAATGACAGCCTAAGTGCTCCCACCTCGCAGCCCACTTCTAAAGAAAGAGGTCAGGCTCCTGTAAAGTGGTACTTCATGGATGGTGTCTGAAAAGTCAAGCAATAGAAGCAATATATTTAAAAACAAAACAAAACATCAAATGTGTTGTTTCTATAAATACAGATAAGGCAAGGCCAATGTTTGGAAAAAAGATACCATTTATTTCTTCATCATAGTCAATAAAATTGAAGTTGTTGACACTGGTTATTTCACAGAGAAGCAGAAGCTGCCCTCGCGGCCCACAGTGCCCTGCTCAGGAAGGCGAAACACATGAGTCAAGATGGATAGCCATGACGAGACATTTTATCTGCCAATTTTTCTTGATAAAGTCAATTCACATCTGGCTCTTCAGTTTGTCTGTATATGAAATAGGGAAAAATGTCATCAGGCTTTTATGCTACCTTCTAAATCAAATAGCTCACTTCCAACCATGGTATCTTCAACCGACAGAATCCCAAGTTCATTCGTCACTGCCAAATCATGCACACTGTTGTCCCAGACAACTGAGTGTCAGTTTTCACTGAAGACAAATAGTAGTTGTTTTTAAAATAACACAGTACACATGGTTAGGTTGAAAAAATGTTATTTCCCCTTGCTGTGGGGAGCAATGAAATATGAGGAATTACAACAACCCAAGTAATTGCACACACACAAAGAACTCACACACAGATACACCAAACCAAATGCTATCTAATTGATTCAGATATATAGCATACTTACATAGAATTTTTGAGGCAATAATTCTTTATATAGCAGACTGCCTCAATTTTATCCAGCAGAACAGCTGTGAGTATGAACTGTTGACCTTGAGAAGGACAGTTCATTGATAACCTAAAAGCTCCACCAGGGGACTTTGGAAAAATCAGATGTTTGTTTAAATCATGATTTAGCCCCTTCCAAATATTATTTGAAAATGGACCTGTGGGCTAGACGCAGAACTTGCGAGGCACTCCACTACACAACTAGAGGAAAAGCCCACTCGGGCACACTGTCATCCAATTGATTCCAACTCCTCCAAGTCTCCCTGCTATCAAGCACATTCCTACCAATACTCACCCTATCAGACAGAATAGAACTAACCTGGTTGATTTGGGAGCCCGTAAATCGTTATATGAGTACTTTCTGAGAATGTCATTCCCCAGCACCACTGCCAGGGATCCTTAGATGAAGGAGCAGCCTTGTCCAAGAGATACAGGGAGACTGGCACTTACGCAGATGATACCTGGTGAGGCTATGGGCTAAGTTGGCTGCTTACTACAAGGGTGGTATTGCTGTTTGGCAGGAGAAAAATTGGGCCGTCTACACCAATAGAAGTTGGTAGTCACAGGAACCCTATAAAGGGTTGCTAATAACAGAGTGGATTCTTTGACAAGCGGCATGGTTTGGGTTTACTTGGGCTAGCTGTATGCATGCTGCATTATAAACAAAAGAGATATGTGTGGTACATTTAAAGGATTAATTTTTCTGTGTAAATGTATAAAACATTTTATTTCTAGGAAAATAGAAGAGCAATGCTAACCTTCTTTCTATCTGCTTTCCTTTGATAATGGTTTCTGAGTTAGTACAGATTGATCTGATTCAATTTAGTCACCAATCAAGGTTTAGTCCCTCAGCTTACAATCAGAAAGGCAAAGAATTTTTCTCACATTGGTATGTTTATAAATAATGTATACACATATATATATTCTCATATGTGATATATAGTCATATAATAATCATTGGATTTCCTGCCACTATACAGGATTGTGCCCAAATGAACTATGATAATTACTGCATGATAGGACTTTGAATGTCATAATATGTTTTCCTTCATATTCAAGATATAATTTAATTTTAGAAGTAACATCAGTGCATATTTTAGAATCCCCTCATATTACTAAATAATGAATGCATGTCTACACAGAATTCATACTTATATCATGCATATTTCATATTTCCCCCAAAAGTAATAACTAATACAAAAATCATATAGCAAATACTGGTATATATGTATAACTAATATTTGTAAGTCGTAGGCACCTAACCATAGAGTTATTGATTCAAAGTCACCCAGTGACTCTGAGTATTAAAAGTCTGGCTGATCTGCCTCTGGAAAGATTTCAGTGCAGAAAACCTGATGCTCTATTTCTACTCTGTCCCATGCAGCTGCTGTGAGTTAGAATCAACTTGATAGCACTTAACTACAAGGTATTAGCTGAAGATGCCACCTGTTATCTAAAAAATGTTTTTATTTTGCAACTTTAAGTGTGATATTCAACTGTGAATGAGTCCATATTAATGTTCTAAATTCCAATTGATTCAGTTTAATATTTATGACTACAACAGATTTTTTGGGGGAGATATTGATGAAAATAAAGGCGATTTGATGAACTTGCAAACTGGAGTGCATGATCTCATATATTTTCAATTAGCATGAAGCATTGTTACACTAATAGAAACTCACAAAACAAACAAATGTAAATCAAGAGCACTAGCTTCTCTAAGATCTTCTCTGTGTTCTCTTATAATCTCTTCTTAATGGGTATAGTTTGATTGAATTCTTTATGGGAATGTTTGCTTAGGCTGGAAAATTGAAGATAACATTATAGAATGTGATTAGAGTGATAAAAGTATATTTTAATCTCCATCTCTTTTAGGTGTAGAACTAAATGAAATACTACATTCGGTAAAGTTCAACTATTACTCTTCTCAAATCGCTGTTTATTGTGTGTCCCATAAAAATATATTTTATTTACCAGGGGCATGATTGAGGTGTCTCACACCATTTAATCACCTTGAAGGTTAAATCTCCTCTGTGTGGTACAAGTGTGCCAAGTGCTGCTTTTTGTTTATTTATTACATTGGGTTAGGAAAACAGAACTAATTTTAGTGGAAGTATAAAATACTGAGCAGTGGACATATTTATTTGGGCAAAAAATATGCATTAGTGGCATTTGAGTGATAGCTAAATTAAATGTGTCATCACAATACAGTCAGCAATTGTCATGGTTGTTAGGTTCCATAGAAATGTTTCTGACCCATAATGACCCAACACACAACAGAAAGAAGCGTTGCTTGGTCCTGCACCAACCTCACAATTGTGCTTATGTCTAAGTCCTTTGTTGTGGCCACTTACTCTTTTTATCTGCCCTTCTGTCTTTCCAAGAACTATGTCCTTTTCCAGGGACTGGTCACTCCTGACAAAATGTCCAAAGTATAAAAGTTGAAATCTTACCATCCTCATCTCTAAAGAGATCTCTGGCCATACTTCTTTTTTTTTTTTTTTCTTTTTAGGGCATCACTGCCCTGGTGCATACTTCTTTTAAGACAAACCTCTTTTCCCTTTTGGAGGTCCATGGTACTTTCAATATTCATCCCCAACCAACATGCATCTACTTTTCTCAGATCTTTCTATGTCCAACATTCATACACATAGGAGACAATTGAAAATATCATGACTGGGGTCAGAGGCACCTTAGTCATCAAAGAAAAATCCTCGCTTTTTAATACTCCAAAGAAGTATTGTGCAGAAAAGTTGTCCATTTAACTAGCCAATGGCATTTTGATTGATGTGGGTAAGACTTTGTTAAAAGATAAAACTTTTCTTAGGACGGAAATGGGGAGCTGGTACTCATGAGAGTAAAAATAAAGAAAATGTTCTAAAATTGATGAGGCAATGATGGCAGAATTTTTTAATGATAAGATTGATCTATTGAATGATATGATTTGTGAATGATAGGCCAATAGAACTGTTTAAAAAGATCAAATATTTTTATCTCAATAAAATTGAGAGGTATAGGACTGAGCCCCAGTGGCGTAGTGGTTGTGTGCGGGACTGCGGCCCACTGGGACGGAGGTTCAATTCCAGCAGTGGGGCTGGGCCTCCTACTCCCACCATCGAAGAGCAGTGATGCCCCCCCCCCCAAAAAATTGAGAGGTAAATAGACACACCAGTATTCTTACTGAATAACCACCCAATATCTTATACTACAGCCTTCCAAAATCCTGCTATATTTTTAAGTGCTAACTAACTATCAAAAAAGGAATTACATAAAACATTGATTAGTATTTATTTCTAATCAATATCCTCATATGTACTTCTGAAGCATAGTACTCATATAAATACTATTTTGATAATCACATATTATAATTATTATAGATGTGTCTAGAAGTATAGTTTAAATGTTGACCTCATTTCTATAATATGCTCATTTGAGAAAAGATGTTATACCATCCTTTGACATTTTTCATTCTTTTATAATTTTTGAGAATGTTGAGTTTATTATAAGCAGGTAATAACAACCTGCGTTATGCATATAATAATCTTGGAAGTATTCTATATCTATGCTTACTTCATAAATTAGTCTGGATAGACTAGAGAAACAAATTAATGAATACACATATGGATATAAGGGAAAGGTTTATATACGAGAATAATGGAACATTGAGAAAACACCCCAACCCAGTCCAGTCCAAGGAATTTAAGTCCAACATTAGCCCATATGTCTGATACCAGTCTATGAAGTCTCCTTCTGATTCTTGAAGTGCATGCAATGGCACCAGGACAATCACAGGCCAGGGGATGCAGAGTCTTGTGTATCCAGTGGTAGTAGAAGCATCCCAGTCTTGGCAGGGGTCTCTCCATGGCTCCTGATTTCCAGGGCTCAGGGTCCATCAGCAGTATCCAGTGGCGATAGAAGCATCTCAATGTTTGTTTTCTGGCTTCAGATGTCTGGTTGCATCAGAGTAAGCCCATGTGACTTTTCCTCCAGCTCCTCCAGTTCTTAGGAGTCAGGTTCTATGCTGCCTTTTTTTTTTTGGGGGGGGGAGGGCATCACTGCCCTCTGGTGGGAGTAGGAGGTCCAGCCTTGCACCTGGATTTGAAGCACCAACCCAGTGGGCCACAGTCCGCACACAACCACTGCGCCCCCAGGGCTCAGCCCTTCTTTGCTGCTATTTTGTCTTGTCAGTAGTTCATCTCCAAGGAACTGATTCTATTATCTCTCACTCCCAATTGGGAAATACCGCAAGACTTCCCAGAATTTTCAGGAGAAAGCCACGCCCACACTGAGACCTCATTGGGTATCTCCAGATTGACAGACTAGACTCCACCCCTACACTTCATGCTGGCAATCTTTGTTCAGTACTCTACCACCACTTCCTAGAAGATAATCTGACATATTTTGGACCATCAAATGCAATCTTTTAAATGAATTTATGAGTTAATGTACTAATAGCCATGCATGTGGAATGTATCATTTGTTAAATGAATTAATGCTTGGAAAAATAAAGGATCAAAGAATTGAAACATCCTCAAGAAAATGTGTTGACAAACTAGTTGCAATAACCTAAGAACACTTGTTCAAACAATGCAGACATAGGCAGGGTTTCTCTCCATTGTACAGAAGATGCTTGGAATAGACACTGACTTGATGATGCCAAACACCAACAAGAACAAGAACATGACAAAATATTGATCAATCAAATAGAGAACCCTGAGTGAGATCAAATAACATAGTAGTGGTTGGTTGCAATAATGGTCTCACGTATAGAAACCATTGGAAAAATGACAGAACAGGGACTGTTTGGTTCGGCTGTGCCTAGAATTGCTATGAGTTAGAACTGACTCTATAACAAATGACAACAGCAATCACTGAATTAATGATTCTGGTGCTTTTCTTTGCAAAGGAAGTTTGATTAAATGAAAATGGCATGTTTCCATAGGTCTTCCCTATTTAAAATATCAAAACTAAGAGAAAATCGCCGCACATGAATGTTTCCAAAGGTTGATAAAAATGCATATAATTTGTTTTGATTATTTCACATTCTGTATAGGTGAGGATTCCCTGATGGGAAACCATAGGGGATCTATTCATTCATTCATTCATTCATTCATTCATTCTTTCATTAATAATTCAATCACTGAACAAATGCCATGCTGCTTTAGCTGCCTGAAGGGCACTAAGCTAAACGTTGGAGATACAACACTTAGCAAAATTGATAAACTGTATTCCTGTGAAATAGGACAGTCATTTACTGTCATTTTCTGATGATGACCACAGTAATCTAAATAACACAGAGACTTCACATAGCACTACTGGCCTACATTGGAGAAGATGGAACTCAACTCTACGTAGCATCCTGATGAGTCTCAGAAATTCTGTGCAGAAGACTTTTACTTTCTTAGTTATTTTCAAAAGATGGCTAAAGAACACTTAATGAGAGTGCTGCGAATACAATACCGCTTGTGCTTAGACAATAGAAGCCTTACAAGAAAAACCAGTAAAATGAAGTCTGGTATCGAGGACAAAGATTTATTTCTTGAAAAACAAATGATGCATGGCTGCATATGAAAGTGCATTTCCCTAAATTTAGAACAGACAGAAACCTCTGGGCTCTAAATTTGGAAATATGCCTGCGTCTTCCAGGAGCAAGCCCTATTGAATGTTGGAGATGAGCCAGCTCTTCTCTCCCAGAGACAGCAATGGCTATGGCTCACAGTGATCTTAGGAGTCGGCATGCAGACAATGCTGTCATGGCTATAATGGACCTTCTATTTCAGGTTGCACGATAGAAATGAAAGTGGGCCTGTCGACTCCAATGCCTCCAGATTCCTTCAAAAAGAGAACCATCTCAGTAGGAGATGGTTCCACAGAAGTAATTCAAATCCACTCTATTTCTCTCAGAAAGAGGAGTTGCATCTTTGAAACAGCGGAAACAAAAGAAACAGGCTCTTCGGGAAGTCATTTGCTGCATTCGCTTACGTACTTGCTTTGTAAATGCACACTTCACTTTTTGAATATGAATGCAAAAGTACAAGTATGCATATCAACTCAAATATGCCATACATTAAATTTCCTACCATGAAATAATTCTAAACTTCCTTGCAGAAGATCCTCACTCAAATCTAACAAAACAAACAAACAAGCAAAAAGCCCCTTTCTAGAGAGACTTTGTTGTTGTACAGTGTTGATAAGTCCTTAATTTTTTGAATTACATAATACAATCTGATCAAAACAATAGGAGGTTTTGAAATTCTGTATTTGAGAATATAAATCTTTGTGGAGTGGTCTCCTTTGAACATGAGGATTATTTCAAAGTGAAAACAAAAACATTTTGGGCTTGGGAGTTTATGTGCCAATATACTTCAACAGTTTCCAATAGAGCTTTTATATTTCCAAAAAATAAGTCAGAAGGAAGTCATGTTTTTATCCTATTTTCTCACATTTTTCAATTGTTGTCTGTGTAAAACAAACCCCAATTTTGATTGGAGTGTGAAAATTAAACCGCAATTTAGTTAGGTAGGAGAGAGAAAATTAAAGAAAAAATAAAAAGAAGTACAGCATATTGATTGTTTTTGGGGTCAGTTATCTTTCACTGAATTATTGATGCTGAAATTAAAACTGTGACCCTTATAACAGACAAGTGCTCTTAATTATATTTAGTGCCAGGGATTCTATATTTGTAACCTTTCCCAAGGGTGTCTGTCTTGTGCTCTGCTCCTCCTGCAGACATACTTTAGATATTCAAGTTTGCACCAACTGTCTTTGCTACATCTAGTTGTAAGCTAATCTTCAACTGTATTTACTGAGTAGTGTACATAGTTTAGTGCTTACCTTCAAATGTAAAATTCACATGAAACCTTAAATTCACCGGGAGGAGACTCTAAGGAAAGGTCAATATAAACAGTCAATCCATAGAGGTATTGATAACATATGAGAAAACCAGGATTGAAGGAGCCCTGGTGGCATAATGGTCATGAATTAGGCTGTGATCTTCAAGGTCAGCAGTTTGAAGCCATTAGCTTCTCTGTGAAAGAACAACGGGGCTTTCTACTCCCATAAAGAGTTATAGTCTGAGAAACTGACATAGGAAATACTACCCTGTCATATATGGCTTCTAGGAGTGGGCATCGGGGTAAATGAGTTTTTACAATTTTAACCAGTTGATTATAGACAATTGAGAAATGTCGAGGGTCTTCCTCTTTTTCCCTGCTCCAGCTCTTTTTTTTGGGGGGGGGAGGGGGGCAGCATCACTGCCCTCTGCTGGTCGTGGGAGCTACCCAACCTTGCTCCTGGAGAGCTGTTGCTGGATTTGAACCGCCAAGCCAATGGGCTGCAGTACCGCACTATACCACTGCGCCACTGGGGCTCAGCCCTCTGCTCCCGCTCTTAACCAAGCATGAAATCCTTCTCCAGAGATTAGCCTCTTCTGACGATTGATTGAAGCATGTGATAAGTCTCCTCATTCTTGCCTCTAAAAAGGGTCCTATTTATTCTAAGACAGATGTGTTTGTTATTTTGGCAGTCCATGACTCTTTCAGTATTCTTCAGTAATACCATAGTTCACACACATCAATTTTTCTTTAAATTTCTTTATTCAATGTTCAGCTTTCCCAAGCCTATGAAGCAATTTAAAGTACACTGACGTGGGTCAAGTGTACCATAGTCTTCAAAGTAACATCCTTGCTTTCCAACACTTTAAGAGGTCTTGGCAGCAGAGTTACTTCTTGACTTCTGCTTCCAAAGGCCTTGATTGTGCATCCAAGCAAAATAAAATTCCTGCCAGCATTAACCTTGCCTCTCTTTCTCCATGTCAAAACCAGAATTTATGTAATATTGGACACGAATAGCCCCATGGTTAATGATTAATTTAATTAAACACCCAAGCATATTAGTTGATGTAGAGCTGTGGTATATCAGCATACCCCGCCACAGTTTTCTGAGAATGGTCACCAGCCTTTTTTTTTTTACTGACAGAAATAATTTGTGTTCAACCACTAACCTAAATCTTGGCAATTGAAGTCACCACTAGACATGTGGGAGAAAGACCTGGAAATATGTGCAAATTATGTCTATAACTAGGCAGGTCAATCCTTTTATAACACATGATGTCACTAGCATTTTTTGTTGTTTCTTTCCTTTTCTCATTTGTATTGGACTGATTTTTCTCACCAAATATATTCTCAATCAAAACATCAATCGCTTTTTTACTTCCCAAGGAAAGAATATCTAAATCTGTAACTAAGTTGAGCTCTTTCTCAAGTACTTTTTTTTTGTGTTTCCAATTCATACATATTTCTAGATACTATACCTGCATTGTATGGCTCCTATTAATTTCCAATTTCATATCATCATTCTTCCTCTAACCAAGTTTGGTGTGAGAAAACCTGATGCTGGTGACACGGACAATTAAAATATCCAGTTGTCCATGACATAAGTGAGTAAGTTGTGTAAGTCACTCAATAACACAAATTCTTTTTGAGTGCTGTTGTGGTCTTATATTGGGCTTCAATCTGCAAGGCTGGCAGTTGAAAACCATCAGCTGCTCCATGAAGGAAAGATCAGATTTTCCATGGTCATAAAGAGCTACAGTTTCAGGCTGAGCCCCGGTGGCATAGTGGTTGTGCATGGGACTGCGATCACTGAGTTGGAGGTTCAAATCCAGCAGCAGCTCTCCAGGAGCAAGGCTGGGCCTCCTACTCCCACCACCAGGGCCAGTGATGCCAAAAAAAAAAAAGTGTTACAGGTTCAGAGCCGCACAAGACCAGTTCTAACCTATAGGGTGGCTATGTGTCAGCATGACTCAATGGCAGTGAGTTTGAAATTTACTATAAATTTAAAAGATACCTTACTGAGAACTTACACAACTGTTGAGACTGTCATTTCTACTTTTTCTTAAAGATGATATCTTTATTTTACTCTAGAATGGTAAAATTATTAATACACTAAAGAACAATTATACAGAAAAATGTCTGAAAATTACAGTGGTAGAAATACGAAAGAAGAGAGTATCAAATAAGCTGACTCTGCTGTTACCACAATTACCCTGGAGAAACCATACAGCACCAGTCAGAACCATTACAAGTGTGTTGTTCCTACCAAGTATTGACTTGGTTGTGACCAATCAGAAGCCTTTCCACAACAAACAAACACTGCCAGGTTCTGTGCTGTTAATTGTTCCTTTTTGTGAACACATTGTTATAGCCTCTGTGTCAATTCATCTCCTCGAGGGGCTACTTCTTTCTCACTGACCTTCTATTGTACCCACAATGAAGTCCTTCTCCAGGGACTGGTATCTTCTGACAGCATGTCCAAGTATGGAAAGTGAAGTCTCATCATCCTGACTTTAAAGAACACTCTAGCTGTGCTGCTTCCAGGACATATTTGTCTGTCATTTTTGCAGGTGATAGTACTTTCAATATTCTCCTCTAGCACTACAATAAGATGCCACAATTTGTCTTCGTCTTCCTTATTAAATGTCCAACATTCACATGCATATGCAACAATGGAAAATACCATGGTTTGGATCAGGTTTACCTTTGTCTTCTCAGTAACATCCTTGCTTTTCAATACTCGAGTCTTAACAGATCTTGTGCAGCAGATTTACTTGAATACATCGTCAATAGTCAAGAAGTCAGAAGACACCATGCACTAAGTAAATCTGCTGCACAAGATGAATATGATAGTGGACTGAATAATATTGCTCCAAAAATATTAATGAGAGCTCTAAAATGGTTGAAAGGATATTTCAGATTAGGAATTTTTGAAACATCAAAAAACTCTTCCTTATTAAGGGCTTAAATTACACCTTAAGCCCCAAATTGTTAATTAATTTAATTCCCGAACTCATGAGAAATTAATAATTAGTTTTCTTAATAAATTGTTGACACAAATATTGCAGTTAATAGCAGAGTACATTTAATATATTTTGTTCCTGGCTCTGTTTTCTGAGTAATAAGCATGGGAAGAGCCAAAGGGCATTTTTGTTAAAAACACTATTGCCTTTTTCTGACTCAAGCTCTTTTAAAATTAAATAGATCACTCTAAATTTCAAGAGAGTGATCTCTAGAGAGGAGAGGACTAAGATTGTCTTTCCTTCTGGTACTTTCACCCCATTTTTTTAAAAGAAAGCTTCCAAAAGCTAAATAACAGATTATGTCCTAAGGGATAAAACCAGTGTTGCCTTGGTTAAAATCACTGATGAGCTTAGGCTACTGTGGTTAATCATCTACTGTCATTATCCCTCTTTACTTTTCCCCTGTACTCAATTAGAGTTGATTATGTGTAAGTATGAACATTCTTATTAACTTTAAGAGAAAAATACAGTAATATGATACATTGTGTAGTATCTTTTCATATCTATGCACAAAATAGTTCTATTTGTCACATTTAAACAATATTTTGGATTGAAGTTCCTTAGCTAACAATAATATAAAAGTGTACCTAAAAAGAATACTTGATGATCATTTAAAAACAATGAACGTATCTGTAGTCATTTCAGGACTCATTTAAATGAAAAAGAAAGCATTTGTAAACCACTGAATTTTAGTTATACCTAAAACAGAACAATTATATCTGGGAATTTAGATCCTCAGATTGTACTTTTCAGAAACAACTGCTGATGGTCTAGCTATCTCTTAGCTTGGGCATTACTGTTCTTCCACTTAGAGATACCAGAAGTATTTGACATATATAGTTTCATCATGGATGGTACAGTGAAACTGCACTATAGAGTAACTATCAGGCATTTAAAAGTAAGGACAACAATGCATATTAAAGACAAAATAAGACAGTAACCTTTAAAAGAAAATAAAGTTTTTAATAATATACATTACCTGTCTTTGGGAAGAAGAGAATCTAAAGTTGTTCTTATATCTGTAAATAATATACTTATATGACACTCTTCCATCACGTTTTCTTATTAATTGTTTACCAGACAGGAAGGTGAGGATTTATTTCATATCTACTTTCACCATTTGTCTGATTTTCACATTTAGTGGATTATAGTTTGTGTTTTCTCAATTGTTTTCTCTTTCATTAATAGAATTATTTTTTCAGGAAAAGTGCTTCACTCATCATTTTGTAATTTAAGCTTACCATTACTCTTGAATGGTCATATCTCTTACCTGCACACTTTCATTGAGTTTCTAAGCAGTGCTTTCTTTTATAATAGGAAAATGAACTATGATGCTATTGTATATGAGGACCAGAATTAAATCATCCGTACATTGTAGCTTCTTTTTTTTTTTTTTTTTTTTTTTTTTTTTTTTTTTTTTTTTTTTTTTTTTTTTTTTTTTTTTTTTTTTTTTTTTTAGTTTTGTTTTGTTTTGGGCATCACTGCTCTCTGGTGGTGGGAGTAGGAGGCCCAGCCCCACTGCTGGAATTGAACCTCTGTCCCAGTGGGCCGCAGTCCCGCGCACAACCACTACGCCACCGGGGCTCAGCCCACATTGTAGCTTCTTTTGAAACTGAAGGAAATTTTAAAAATTGAGTCATATTAATAAAAAAATAGTAAATATAACTGAAGAAACACAAAGTTTTTGCTGTTAAAATTAAGAGATGGAGAAACAGTGACGCTAGATATGAAGGATAAAGAAATCTGTCTTGGAAGAAGGAAGGTCAGAATTCTCACAGGCAAGGATGGTGAGGCTTCATCTCACATACTTTGTACGTTTTGCCAAGAGAGACTAGTTCCTAGAGAAGCACATCATGCTTGGTACAACGTAGGGGCCGTAGAAGAGATGAAGGCCCTCCAACAGATTGACATAGTATCTTTAGAAGTGGGCTTAGTCATAGGAACAGTTGGGAGGATGGCACTGGACCAGACAATGTTTTCTTCTGTTGTACTTAAGCTCCCTGTGAGTTGGGATTGCCTACTTGACATCCAACAACAACATTAAAAGCCACATGTGGTTTAGAAATATAGTTATAATGCAATATTTAGTAAATACTTTAATATAACTACATTCAAATGTCAGGTAGGGCCAAAGATAAGTGTTTGTCAAATCAGAAGAAATTGTTTTTAAATTTAGCATGGAATACATTACCTTCTTTCCCTCTAACCACCTTTTTTTCTCCAATTCCTTGCTAGCGCTAAATCTTTCCATATTTAGATACTTTGAAATTTGAATATTTAATATAACCTAAAATATTTGTCAGTTCTTGGAAAATCTCATCATATTTTTTGTCTTTTGTGAATTGAGGTAAATTTTAATGGCTACCAGTTCTTGGTATCCGGAATTTCACCCTGGTCTCTCAGAACTAACCTTTCGTGGTGTGACGTCATTCTTTTTAATTGGTTCTCCTTTGAGCGGCTAACCACAAGGTCTGTCTTTCAAAGAAAAGCACCTGCTCCTCAGGAGAATCATGGGGTTGTCCATCCTAGAGATTCACAATCTCGCAATCCCAGGGAGGCAGTGGCCCTGCCAGCCCACCCTCAACCGAACCAGTGAGCTGGATTCAACTCAATGGCAGTGATTTTGTTTTTTTGTATTATTTTTGTGCTATGCTATTGCATTATTTATTGATTTTAATATGTTTTTGAACTTTAATATTATGTCTTTCTGCTGGTAAAAAACAATTGTTTGACAATTATCAGCTTATAGTATAGCTATAAGAAATTAAATGGAACAATAAATAATGTTTGCAGATATGCTTAGTCAATCTTTAGTTTCATAGCAACTGGTCAGAATTAAATTTTCCATACTTCACCCTGAGATATGTTGAAATTACAGAAACTATTCTCTTAACAAATCAATTGTGATTTTAAATGTTGTTCTGTTGATATCCATGTTGTATTTAAAAGGAGTGGGTGCAAGAGAAAACTATAAATAAGAACTGCCTACAGTACCACAGTTCATGTACGGGAAATCCCTGAGTAGTTCTTGATTACAAATCCTAAAGTTTATTTAACCTCTAGCAAGCAATGAACAAGAATTCTGGTTCATGGTTCTAGATATCTTTTATCAATGGATAGCTTGTGATAACCTGGAACTCTGCATTAGAATAGACCAATTGAGAATTTGCTGAATGCAGAGTCTCTATTACTTAATTTGAATTACTAATCAGAAGTTTTAGAGAAGTTTTTATATGTAGATATTCACCTCATTACCATTGAGTAAATGCCGATTCATTGAGACCCCATAGGACAGAGTACAACTGTCCCTGTGAGTTTCTGACACTGTTATTCTTTACATAGGTAGAAAGTGTCTTTCTCAATTTAGAATTACTGGTTGTTTTAAACTGTTCACCGTGTAGTCCTTAGCCCTTTGTGCAACTTCAACAATGGGGACTCATACATAGTGTAATAAAGGTCCAATTTCTGTAAGTTGCCTGCATTGCTATCTAGAGTATAGTGAACTTTAAATGCGATAAAATTCAGAAGAAACTAATCAAAGTATCTGTGTCTTTTGTGACTTTGTTGTACTGTGGTAGTTTACATATTGCTGCAATGCAGACAGTTGCATCGCCAGTATTTGCAATGTCAGCAGGTTCACCCAAAGTGGATGGTTGTTGGCATCCTTCTTGGATTGTTATTTTGGCATGGTTATCAGTATGTGGGACTCAGGATGAGTGAATCTATGGAGACCGTAAGTAGAATAAGGGTTCCTGAAGGGTAGAGCTGGGGTACCAAAAGAAGAGTAGGTAACCAGGAGTTCAAGAAAGAACGGGAGGAACTAGAGCTCTGTCGGTGGTCCTGCCATGTGAGAACCTTCTAGACTACTTAGCACATGGACAATTTAGAACACAGGAGCATATAGTAAGTTTGGGTTTTTTTTTTGGGGGGGGGGTTGTGGTGGGGATTGGGTAGGTGTCAGTATTCACAAATGAACATGTGTAAAGAGCTCTTTAAAAAGAGGTCTATGGACATTAAGGTTATTAATCTATCAGAAAGATGATGTGACTCTGAGGAAAAGTGAACAGTGATAAAAATAAAACAAGTTCTCTATAGGTTCCAGGCTGAAGACATAGGAGAGGCCAAGAGATAGGAAAAGGAAAGGCATACACAGAGAATTTTTTATGATTTATTAAGTGGGCACGACATAACTGTGACCAGTTGTTTGTTTATTTGTTTCTTTGTTCCAAGAGGGTGGTGATCAGGAAGAGAGTTGCTTGCAATGAGATCGGAAATTTCTCAGGAAGAATATGCTGGAGAAAGGGAGTCAGTGACAGGAGGGAGGAGGGACTGCAAAAAGGGATGCTTCAGGACAGATGTGAATGTTGTCTTCCAATGGTAGAGGTTTCCTAAGGATAAGAGATGTTTTAAATCATCAGGGAAGGTTTTTTAGTTGCTTATTCAGAATAAATGTTTCCTTAATATTAAATAAAAAAGAAAACTCACTGCCATCAAGTTGATTCTCACTCACGCGCCCCTATCTAAGGTATCTAAGATGGTACATATTGATGGGAGTGGACAGCCTCATCTTGCTCCCATAGAGTTTCTGAGGCATTTGTACTACTGCCCCTAGAGTTAGCAGCCTAGCCTTAACTTTGAAAGTAAGTTATCAAAGTGGATTCTGAGGAGACAGTCATAATAATGCATATTGCTTAATGGAGTGCCACTTTCCTTGTCAAAGTCAGATTCAAGCCATAGTTAGACTCTCCTCTTGTTAGATAAAAGAAATTGAAATAAAAAGAGGACTATTTGGGGACAATTGAACAGCTATGAAATATCATGATTAACTTTCTATATATCTTTTTTTAACTGTTCTCACTGATTCTTCAGAGTCTGTCTTGGGAGAGACATTATGAACTAGGGTTGCATATTCATATCATTATATATATATATATACACATATATATATTCAAGTCCACTTGAATATCAGCTGAGGCACCTAATTTCACCAAAACAACTGCATTAAAAGTGTACTGAAAAATTCAGTTACATGAGTGTATATGCCATTTAAATATGGGAGACAATATGTTTCTTATTAAAACTGAAGAAAACAAAGAATGGAGAAGATAAAAAAACATATCCAGGGTCATAATCTACTACTTGCATAAATTAATATTTTCATTCTAGCAATATATTCAGGAAAACTGGACTGTATAAAGAAGAGCATGGCACCAGAATGGGAAGATGACTGGTTAATGTCCTGCTGTATGCTGAGAACACAAACTTACTTGCTGAAAGTGAGGAAACACTAAGAACTCATTGATGGAAGTCAAGCACTAAAGCCTTTATTGTGGACTGCAATGCAAGGCAAACTCATGATAGAAGCAGTCAAAAAATCAAAGGTTATAGTGCATTAGGCCAAAATGCTGCATAAGTTCTTAAAAATGCTAGAGAGCGAAAATGCCACTTTGAGGGCTAACATGCACCTGACCTAGTCCTTGGTATTTTCAATCAGCTCATATTCACATGAAAGTTGGACAATGGATTAGGATAACCAAAAAAGAATGGACATTTGAATTATAGTGTTGGAAAACAATATTGAAAATCTAGATTGTCAGAAGCAAGCATGGTGAGATCATGTCTCACATCCTGTGACCATGTGATCAGAAGAGAAAAGTGCCTGGGAAAATATAAGATGATTTGTAAGGAAGAGGGTCAGTGAAAAAGAGGTTGATCTTTAATGAGATAAACTGACACACTGGAAGCACCAATGAGTTCATAAAATAAAAACAACAACACTGGAAGAATAGCGTTGTGGTAGCCAGTGTTTCCTTCTTTTGCACATAGACTCTGCCGCTGATTCTATGGCACCGAAAAGCAGGAATAGCATTCTTTGTCTTCATAGACAGTGGACAATTAAACTTTCCTTATGCCTCGCATGATTTGTAAGATCATATTTCAGTGACCTTGTGTTATGGAAACAATTCTATGGCAGGTCATGAAGACATAATGCAAGCCATTGAACCAGTGTAGTTCAGTTCTTACTGCTATGTTTATTATTATTCTCTTTTGAAGTTAAGAATAAAAAGTTTGTAACCAACCACACCAAGGGTTGATAGCACAGACTTTGTAGCCCGTGAGACTTGTACAGGACTGCAAAGGGTTTTGCTTCATGTACATGGCAGAACTGTGAGTCACAGAAGGCACCTTGAAACACCAAGCCAATACTTGGGGGCTTTTATGTTCAGGTTTTTTATTTTGCCCCTCACAGATTGTCAGAATTTCATACTACATTTTTCTTTCAGTTGCATTATTTAACACCATACATTCTATTGCTTAAAATGAAGAAACATTTCAGGATGTGAGTTTCTTTCCCCCTTGTAATAAAAGGAAAAAGTTTATATGTGCATAGGTGAAAGATGATGTAGATAACGTTTATATAGAAAGGTGTCTGGGTTTGGATAGACATGTCCAATGTTCACCTCAGCACGTTCTTAATGTCCAAATGCACTTCCAAAATGTTGCAGAAACTCAAAATTTTGTTTAAAGTGGTGAATGTCTCTAAACTCCTGGCATAATGCTGTCCTGTTTTTTCTGATGAATCAGTAGGTACCATGCCAGTACATTAGAACAGCATTTTGCAAATGAAAGCAGCAGAATAATAATCTATTGAACATAGCAAAGCAAATAATATGATACGTGGTAAAAGATCCGTGGTATCATTTAGAATGGTAGTTTATATATCTGTCTCACCATATACACTGGCTATGCCAACAGATATATGTATAGATATATAGGTATATATATGCACGCATATGCATGCATATGTATAAGCATTTATATACATATATATGCTTTGGCGGTACAAGTTTGAATAATGAAAGATATCAGAGTGCACATTGGTGTGCATATCATCTGAATTTACATAGGAGTGTGGGGATAAGAAGAGCCCATGAGAGTTCATATCCCATGAGTTCTCTTACCTTCGGGCTCTAAAGAAAAGTGAAGCTGTTTTTGGATAAGATTAAGTTTCATGCTTAGGAAGAGAAAATGAGAAGTTGCATCTTAACATGGGTTAAAAAAAAAACTTGGAATAAATCTGAAATAAACTTATGTGCTACGTAAATTCTCTAAACAGCTATTCAGTCAGACTGAAGACTGACTGAATCCTCTGATGCCCACAATTTGTTCTTGAGAAGCTCAATAAAATGTTCACCGGAACAACTCTTTAAAAATAATTAATAGATACCAATATTAAGAGAAAGCATTTAGATTTCTGTTGTTTTGCAGCAGTCTTGAACAATGGCATAACATGAGTCAGGTAAGACCTGTGAATTTGTGAGAAGTTTGGAACCAGAAGAGACCATGTTTTCCTTTAAATGGAAACATCATTTGACATTATCTTCTTCAATAACATAAGACAACCACTACAGTAATAAAATATTCATCAGGAAACACAACCCATCTGACAAAATTGTATTTGGATGGCATTGTTAATTTAGCACCCCATCGTTGTCTCCTAATCTTTGACTCTGTTTTCATCGTAGTATATTCAATTTTGGCTTGGTTTCTCCAGTGTGGCACCACTTGATACTTATGGACTTGATAGTGCTTTGTTGAAGGGAATCAACTGATGCAGTGATTACTTAACTTGTGGGCTGCAGCCCCTTTCGAGATCGAATGATCCTTTCACAGGGGTCAGCCAATTCATAGCAGTAGCAACATTACAGTAATGAAGTAGCAATGAAAATAGTTTTATGGTTGGGGCCACCACAACACAGGAAACACTCTTAAAGGTTTTCAGCATTACGAAAGAGGATAATCACTAATCTAATGTAATGTAAAATTTGAAATGCATTGGTGACATTTCAAATCTTGTGCCTACCAGATTTGAGCAATCTATCATCAGTCAGGACAACCAGAAATCCCTTCAACTATTGACAGATGTGACATCTGTTATCTGTTGAGAACCACTGATTAACTTCATAGTATATAGTCCGCATCTGCCCTGCCTCCTAGTATCAGACGTCTGTCCTTTTGTTGCTGCTCACATTAACTTCCCCTACTATTCCTTCTTCTATTGAAATGTTACTCTCATTTCCTTTACTTTCATGGGGTGCTGGTAGGGGCGAGTACCTTTTGTTTGGAGGGCATGAACAATAGCTACTTCTGAGGACTAAGAACTTGGGAAGAGGAGTGGGCTGGAATTCAGCCTTTCCTTACTTCCTCTCCAAAGGGCCCTTCTTTGTCCAGAGCACTACCTGCACAACCTTTCATTGGACTCCCTTTTTTGATGTTCTTTCCAGAACATCATTGGCAAAGAGATTGTGCGTAACACAGAAACTAATATCCTCATAGTGACAGCAAAATAATAGGTAGTTATGTTCCCAGACCAGACTTCAGTCCATCTAACCATAAATCACTTGAATTCTGTGAGACCCAGTAACAGTAAACCATATAGTAAAATTTTGAAGTAGGAGATAAAACAAAAATAGTACTAATTTTCTTTTGTTCTGAATCCCATTTGGTGCAGCAAATTTTAAATCAAAGGGGGTTAGTTTTAATATATGTGTTTTTAATTCAATTCCCTAGATTAATATGAATGTTACACAACATTCATCATTAGGAGAAGAAAATGTGGCCCGATATGTTCACTGAGAATCTTCAGCATGTATTCTCCACAAAGAAAAGCATATGTTCCCCCAGTGATGCCAAATTCAGATAAATGTCGATTAGCAAGTGAAAAGAGTGACATCCAAACTCTTAATTTCAATACATAATAAGCACTATTAGTTAGTAAATGTATTAATAAATGCACAAGGGTTAATTGTATATGTGAATAATCATTTGAATGTTAGAGAGATTATTTTCCAACAGCTAAGAATCTGTTTTGTGATCTTTATAAATGGAGACTAGCACATGAAATATATATTACTTACTGGTCAGTATATCAGGTCTGACAGAGATATAGAAATGTATATTCCACATGTAAATTTGAACCTTAGTGAAACAGGTGTAGAAGAAAGTATTGTTCTAAATGAGTGTTTTGGGGCCCTGGTAGCAAAGCAGAATATTGTTTGGGTTGCTAATCTCAAGGTCAGTAGTTTAAGACCATCAGCCACTCCTTAGGGGGAAGATGAGATTTCCACTCCTATATAGAGTGCTAGTCTCAGAATCCTACAAGGCCACTTCCACCCTGGCCTATTGGACTGCTCTGAGACAGCATTGACATGATGGTTGAGTGAGTGTGAAAAGGTTAGTTGGATAAAATCTTTTATTAAGATGTGTTCTGTGAATAATTATCACAGATAGCAATAGTTACACATATCTTTTTCACTTACTGTACACAAATTTGAAGTGTGACTGGCCTAATTATGAATTGTTCAGCCATGTATCCAGCTCTCATATTCTAATTAAGCATCAGCAGTATTGCGGAGATTAATTTCACCAAGGAGAAATGAGGCATTTAAGCATTGTATTCACTGATTCTCCCTTTTCTAAAATGCAAAGACTATTTTGGCATGTACAGATATTGATTTCATTGGTCTCTTGAAATCTGTCGCAAATCAATCAGAAGGAAGTAAAACAAAAATACCTTTGGTTGGAATTTGACTTTTGCCTCTCCCTCCACCACACAGTTCCTTCATCATATTTCCTGAGTTCGGAAGAAAATGTGTACAATATGATCATAAATCTTTTTCTGTGAAAACATCTGAAGCTGACTGGACTCAGCATAAACTGATACTTTCTATAACATTTAGGAAAAAATTGTTGGCTTCAACAGGTTCATTTTCTTTAAAAAAAAAAAGAAAGAAAGGAAACGTAGACATCATAGAGATTGTCAGATTGTCAGTGATCTCTGCCTAACTCCTCTTTTTTATGGAGATGAACATATGGCTCCTAAGAATAGAGATTAGAATTCCTGGCCAACATTCAGCTGGGTGACAAATGTGACACATTTCTGGACAATGATTTCTTTAAGTGGAAATGATAGGTACACTCTATGGCAGGCATCCTAAATGAGACAGTCTGGTACTTTTTCTTAAATCTTTCCCTCTCAGACTGCTCAAAGTGAGGAGCAGAACACAATTACCTTATGTCCGCCCATTCGTTTCGACTCCCTGGGCCTATTTATGCAGGTTGAATGCCAAAGACAGGAACATGGGTCCTTACACTTGACAGTGGCACGCCATCCTTGAGCTAATTTTGGTTTGGACTCCATTGCTGTGGCAGTGAGGCTTTCTTTAAAATGTTTTCTTATTAATGTTTAATTTATTTTCAGTCATTCCATTCATTGGAAGCTTAATCATGAGTAATTCACACAGACAGTTTGGTTAGTACTGAGAACTTAGGAATCTGGGAAAGGATCCTTTCAAACTCTAGAGATAGCTATAAAACTTTTCTACATTGGGGGAATTATGCAGGTGCACAAAAGCTACTTAAAATCATGTACACATTTATGTTCAGGATTCTAGTGAAAGAGGTCGCTAATCATGAGAGATCCAAATAAATGAGTCTAGCCTAAAAGTTTATTTAATTGTGAGTATTAAATATGTTAAAATATATCCCTGAAATGATCCCTAAATTATTATCGAATATACTCAGTGTCATCCTTTGAATGTTGTGGATTTTTTATAATATTATCCAACTAGAATGTGAGCTTGAATGTGAGAAGGTGAAGGGCTGCTTCACTGCTGACGGCAACCTTCTTACAGATCTCATTGAAGTTTTCCCTTGTTCCTATCCATCAGTGTGGTCAATTTGATTTATGAATAGTCCATCCAGTGGGTTCCATGTGTATAAGTGCCATTCATGTTGTGAAAAGATATATTTCCTGTAGCAATGTGCATGCTCTGGTACAATTGTAAGGTAAAATTGAGGTCATGAAAGTGGGGTAAAGAAAACATCAAAGAACTAGAGGAAGGTTGTGTGCTTCATTAGTGTTACACTGAACCATGACTGGTTCATTTCTTCCCTGTGACCTCTCTGTGAGGGGATGTTCAATTGTCTACAGATGCGCATTGGGTCTCCATTCCTTGCCTCAACTTAGCCCACCCACCCCCATTCACCAAGTGTATGGTTTTGTTCTGGGCCTTACATGCCTGATCCCTTATCCCATTGAAACCTCCTGATCATACAAGTAGGTGTGCTTCTTCCATGTGGCCTTTACTGCATCTGAGCTAGATGACCACTTCTTTACTCTCAAGTCTTTAAGATGTCAGGTGTTATATATCTTTCCATAGCTGGACACCATCAGCCTTCTTCACCACATTTGCTTTTGCATCCATAATCAAAGATGGATAAACCTCTTAGAGCCAACAATGAGAGTAGAGATACCAAGAGGATTAGGGGAGGGTGGTGGGAGGTGGGGGATTTGATCACAAGGATCAATCTAGAACCTCTTCACAGGAGGATGAGTAATTGAAAAGTGGGTGATGGGCGAAGGAGTGTGATGCAATATATGGAGAGATAATCTATAACTTATCAAGGGTTCATGAGGGAGGGAGGGTAGAGGCAGGAGGGAGATCAAATGGGGAGCTGATATTAGGGACTCAAGGGGGGAAGAGAATGCTTCAAAAATGATGATGGTGATATATATGCAAATGTGATTGACACACTGGGTGAATGTATGGATTGCGAAAAGAGATGTAAGAAATCCCAATAAAACTATTTTAAAAAAACTAAAAAGAAATTATTTCTAGGGCTGAGCCCCATTGGCGTTCTGGTTGAGTGCAGGACTGCAGCCTACTGGCTTGGTGGTTCAAATCCAGCAGCATCGAGTCTGGATAACTCCCACGACCACTAGAGGGCAATGATGCCTCTCCCCCCAAAAAAGAAATTATTTCTAATGAGTAAATAACGATCTTTCAGCATTCTATTATGGGGACTCTTGCATTGCTTCTGTTACCAAGCCCCTATTTTCAAATTAGGGATCCTTCTGTGTTTTGAACTCTTGCTCTACAAAAGTGAAGAAGACATGAAACATTTGCTGTGTAGATTTACAATATAAATTATACGTTCACATGAAGAAATGCAAAATCTTCTGAGTCACATCCATATGCAACATCGTGACAAATGGAGAAAAGATTGAAGTTGCCAAGGATTTCATGTTCCTGGGATACAAAATCAATGCAATTGGAAGCAATAATCAAGAAATCAAGGAATTTGAAGATGTCTTTAAAATGTTAAAAGTCAAGGGTATCATTTTGAGAGATAACATGTGCCAGTGCCAATGAAATTGAAATATTTCAATTGTCTCATATGCACAAGAAATATGTTCATGAATAAGGAGGTACAGAGAGGAATTGATGTATTCAGGGTCCTCAAATTTTTTTAAATAGGGGGCCAGTTCACTGTCCTACAGACTGTTGGAGGGCCAGACTATAATTAAAAAAAAAAACTCAACAAATTCACTGCAGTCCTGGGTTGAGTTGGCATCTAAGCAGGACAGCAGAGGTGACAAAAACACCCAGCTGGCCAGATAAATGTCCTCGATGGGCCACATGTGGCTGACAGGCCATAGTTTGAGAACCCCTGAAAATGTCTTTGACAAAGGAGATTGAAAATACTATGGACCACCAGAGCCACACATAAACCTATCTTGAACAAAGCACAGCCAGAATAACTGAAAATGAGGATATAATTTTTGGTGGTCTGCAAAAAAGAGGAGAGCCCTCTATGAGATGAAATGATACTGCCGGTGAGAGATGGACCCAAAGAAATCATTGATTGTGAGGATAGCATCAAAATGGACAGTGTTTCATTCTGTTGTGTATAGTTTCACTCTGATTTAGAACCAACATTTCAAATTCATTAATAAGAATTGTGAAATTATTATTTTCGTGAAGTCAGTTCTAGTACTCAAAAATCATGTGACAGAGGTGATTCTCCTTTTATAGAGGAAAGAGGTTACAAGGTCTTGAGGAAAGTGCCTGATACTGCTGACAATAAGCCCACTTCATGCACACTATGCTGTAACTTCCCATTAGTTAACATCAATGTACTTTATATTACTAATATTAGACATATTTTTCCTCATAGCCAAAACAATGGAGTTGGGAATTTCATGCTATTAGTTTAACAGAAGGGGTAACTGTGAATTTGAAAAAGTAAATCACTTTTCTACATTTATACAAATCCCTGAAACACACAACCAAAGTATAAGTCACACACACCATATGACTCTGCACTATGATTTTCTCCATGGTTTCCAAGTCTACTGTTCTTCATCCTGTATTTCTGACACTGTTCTTTGAAGGTCATGGTGGTAAGTGATTTCATATTATGCTTCCTAGATCTTTCCTTTGATCTGCTTTAGTAAACCACTGTGAGATGGGAAAGACTAAAATTTGCTAACACCTCCCTTATTGAAAATTTTCTTCCATCTCATACTGGTAACAAGTTTTCAATGGCTGCCTAATGTCCTGAGTGGGTGGGCTGTCTACATTTTCTGATTCAGAATTATCCACTTCTACCATAAATGTCTTATTAAAATTTAATGATGTTTTTATTGCCTATTCTGTCATTGTCCTGTAATGAATGTGGTTAACAAATACTAAGATGATGAGGATTTCTGAACATGGCAGGAAGACCATCATGGAACATTTTGTTTAAGCCCTAGGAGTGACAATATTTATAACTACAATTCTAGCCCTCATTCCTACCTATTAATGGGACAATATTTTGGTTGTTTTTTTTCTGGGATTGTTCAAATCATTTCATTTCAGTGTCTACTTACCACTAAGGGGTCTTACAATGGAGAGTAAAAATGAAGAGAAATAAAAATAATAAGAGAAAGAAACAGCAAATCCTACCTACTATTTTGTTTTTTTTTTCATTACTTTGTAAGTGATTAATTTACAAGATACAATAGTCTTTATGGCAAGTATGTTAGGCTGGGAACAGTAGAGAAACAAATCCACAGAAACTCCTATTTTTAAGAGAGAGTTTTATAGAAAGGGTAGCTGCACATCAAGAAACCATCCTAACTCAGTGTTGCGCAAGCTTAAAAGTCCAACATTAACCCTTATGTCTGACACCAAATCACAAAGTCCCCCTCCATTTCACAAAATACATGCAATCATGCCAACTACAGAAGGAAACCCAAATCAGTGAGCGTGTAAGCTTCTCAGCACTGGCAGGTGTCTCCACGCAGCTGTTTCAAAACCCAGGGATGCAGGGGCAGGTCCTTGTGGCTTTTCCTTGGAGAATTCAGTCTTGCAAGCTGAAGCAGGGAATTGGCCAAGGCAGCTGCATCCTGGTCAGACCACAAAGCAAAAGACCCAAGAACTAGAATGGTGAGACTCACTGAGACATTTATCTCTCCACCCTTTAACTAGCCCTACATGTGTTCACGGCCCAAGTAGGCAAAACAAACATTAACTGTCTCAATCCATCCCTTTCCAACTGGGCACCTTATGCCTAATTCTTTAGCCTCACAATTGCAATTATGTAACACCTACACCTTTATCCTATAATCCTATGAATATGTTCCTCCACCTATGAAGGTTTGTAAGCCAATCACTTGCAGCAGTTTTGCTTACTGTCCCAGCAGCTCTAAGTTCTTCAGACCTGGAGGTCATGGTCCTAATGGAAGGAACACTCCCTCCTGGAAACAGAGCATGGATTTCACTGAACTTACACCTGAGAATGCCAACCTGTCCAATAAATGTGTGTGGGTTTAATTGAAGGGCGGAGAGACAAATGGCTTGATGAGCCTCGTCTTTCTGCTTTCTGAAGATGAGACCAGGGTGCAGCTGCCTTAACCAATTCCCTGCTTCAGCTGGAAAGACTCACTTCCTGCAAGACATCCCTGAGGAAAAGCTATATGGATCTACCTCGATGCAGCCCTCAGTGCTGGAGCACCTGTGTAGAAACCCCTGTCAGAACTGAGATGCCTACATGCTCAGTCTTCCTTCTGCAGTCAGTGTCATGGTATGTGCTTTGTGAGGTGGAGAAGGACTTTGTGGTGCTGATCACATAGGCTAATGTTGAACTTGTGAGCTCTGGCAGCACTGGGTTGGGATATTTTCATGATGTGCATTTTCCCTTTTTATAAAACTCTTTCTTAAAAATATATGTTTTTGGAGGTCAGCACTCAAGCTTCAGTGAAGCTTTGGGGAGTGAGATATGCCTGGCCAGAGCACAAGAGAACAAATGAAGGGGGAGGAAGAAAGAATGGAGTGCAGCCTGGCCCACTGAGCCTTGAGGATGATATTACCACTAAGAACAGGTGATGCACAGAGAGGATCATATGGCTGGCCCCAATATGAAATATGGCTTCCCTCACTGAATCAAGGCCCTTTGGGGGCAAGAACTGAGAAACAGGGTCAGGACTATATCTGTCTGAGCCAACCACACCATGGCAAAACACTAAGGGTGTGCAACAGAGCATGCAGTACCCAATGGGGTGCCAAGGATATACTTTGGAGCCAGGGTGTGGCACCCTATCTGACTCAACTGGGGAGGGGGCACTCCTGAAGGTCAACAGACCTTGAACTATTTTCAGGTTTCTTTTTTGTTATTATGTTTATTTTTTACATATATATATATACATATATATATGTCTGGTTTTTTTTGGTACATATTGTTATCTCTGTAAGTTTATCTAGATAAGACAGGCTGGATGAACGGTCTGAAGGCAAAAATGACAGGACTAATGGTTCTGGGAGGAGCATGGGAGATGGGGAGGAGGGGGAAAAGAGATGGTGTTGACCAGCCCATGGATATAAGGATTGATCAAGTGTAATGTAACAGACAGAAAATACTGAAACCCAAATGGAGGCTGAGCATGATAGTGGGATAAGAAGAAAGTCAAAGGAAATAGAGGAAAGAACTGGGGGATAGAGGGCATTTATACAGGTTTAAATACAGGCATGTACATAGTTGCATAGATTTATAAATGATGATGGAGGAATAGATCAATGTGTCTATTCTTATAGGGTTAGTATTAGGAAAGCAGATGGGCATTGGACCTCCAATCAAGTACTTTCTCAGTGCAAGAACATTTTGTTCTATTAAATTGGCATTACGTGATGCTGCTCTTCCCAACACAATCACTGAAGACAAATGTGTGCATTAGCAAATGTGATGAAGAAAGCTGATGGTGCCCGACTATCAAAAGATGTAGTGTCCGGATCTTAAAGACTTGAAAGTAAATAAACAGACATCTAACTCATAAGCAACACAGCCCACATAGAAGAAGTACACCACCTTATGGGACCACGAGGGGTCAAAGGGATCAGTTATCAGTCTTCAGAGCTAAGAATTATAATTTGCTCACCATCCTGATATGATTGTTGATGACAAACGTGTGCATCAGTAAATGTGATGTAAAAAGCTTATGGTGCATGACTATCAAAGGATATAGAGTCTGTGGTCTTAAAAAAGTTTGAAAGTAAACAAAGGTCATCTAGCTCAGATACAACAAAACTCACATGAAAGAAGCACATCAGCCTCTTTGACTACAAGATGTGGTAGGAATCTGGTATTAGGCATCAAAGAACTAAAAATTATATCATTATAAATGAGGGGGAGTACAGATTGGGGACCCAAAGCCCATCAAGAGGTGAAGTGACTTCCCATTACAGAGGAGTTGCAAGGAGGTGATCAGCCAGTCAAGTACAGTGTAGCCACAATGAAACATGATTTTTCTTCTAGTTCTCAAATGCTTTCATTATGGTAGTTGTATAAGCCACCAATAAAGTGATCTATTTAAAAAAGGAGGGGGAAAGAGGAGCTTATACCAGGTGCTCAAGTAGAAAATATTTGGAAATGAGGATGGCAACATGTGTACAAGTATGCTTGATACAAATGATGTATGGAGTGTTATAAGAGCTGTGAGAGCCCCCAATATAATCATTGAAAAAAATGTGAGTACCAATTTCAGGGATCTATATATAACCTCCTCTCTGGAGTATGCACAACAGGAAAGTGAATGAAGGGACACATCAGATAATGTATGACATGAAAAAGTAATAAACTTTATAAATTATTAAGATTTTATGGGGGAGAGTTTGGGGGAAGGGAAGGGAAATATGGACAGCTGGTACTAGGGGTCTAAGTGGAGGGGGCATGTTTTGAGAGTAATGATGGCAACAAGTGTACAAATGTGGTCTGCAAACAATTGATATATGTATTGATTGTGATGGGAGTTGTATGAACCACCAATAAAATGATTTATTTAAAAAAAGGGAGAAAGAGGAACATATACCAAGGGCTCAAGTGGAAAATATTTAGAAGTGAATATGGCAACATGTGTGTGTTAGTCTGGGTAGACTAGAGGAACCTATTCAAGGACACACATTTCGATATAAGTGAAGAGTTTATATACAAAAGGAATGGGACATGGAGAAAGCATCCCAGCCCAGTCCAAAGTCATAAGTCCAATATTAACCCATATGCCCGAAATCAGTTTATAAAGACTTCTTCCGACTCACGAAGTCACAGGTCAGTGAGTGCAGATTCCCGGTGCTGGCAGGGCACCTCACCTCCAGGGCTCAGGGTCCATCAACAGCACAAGCAACTCATCGCTGGCAGAGGTCTCCATCTGGCCGCCCCAGCTTCAAAGGTCTGACTCCATCAGGGCAAAGCTGTGTGGTCTCTCCGCTGGCTCCTCCAGCTTCTGGAATGCTGCCAGCTTGTCTTGTCTGTGATTAATTGTCTCTGAGACTCACTCCCAACAACTGGGGAAGATAGCTTCTTATCTTCACAAGGGAAATATCACGAAATTTCCCAGAAGTCTCAGGAGAAAACCATGTCCACATAGAGTCCTCATTGGCTGCTCAATGGCTATCTCCAGATTAACAGGCTAGACTCCACCCCTACATTTCAATCATAAAATTAACATAAGCACATGACTGCCAAAATGTGTACAAATATGCCTGATACAAATGATATATTGAATGCTTGAAGAACTGTAAGAGTCCCCAATAAAATCATTGGAAATATAAGAAAAATATATGTGTTTCTGTGGATTTATTTCTCTACTGTACCCTGCCTAACACAGCAAGGTTGTACAAGAGGTTACAGACAGTTCCTATGGCATATATAAAGTCATTTTATTAAAAATGACTGTGTAAAATAAGTAACAAAATATTTAGGACTGTATGTTGTTGGTGATCCAGTCTTCACTATAATTACAGATTGTGGAAGGTCTTTTCTCGTGTTAGGCAAATCTTATCTGTTTATTTATCTGTTTTTATCATATGGGCAGGAGAAAGATGAGGTTTCCTATTCCTATAAATAGGTACCATTTAGGAAATACAATGGGACAGATGTTCCTTGTTTTATAAGGCCACCACGAATCAGAATAAACTTGATGGCAATGACTTGGCATATAACATCAATTAATTTCTGTCAATGGATAATTTATATTTACATGCATCATGGAATTGTTTCCTTGGATTGAAGCTGACCCAAGGAGCTCTGGTGGCCTGATGGGAGATGCATGGAGCTGTTAACTACACTGCCAGCAGTTCAAACCCAGGAGAAAAATGATCTTTGTCATGACACCTGCATCTAAAGTGTAGAAACACCCCTGCAAGCAAAGAGAACCATTTGAGAACTAAAAGGCCAATCTCATTTAGGATTGGGAGCCTTGGTGGCCTCATTGTTCCATGATGGGCTGCGAATTGCCCGCTTGGCAATTTGAGACCGCCAGCTCCTGCTTAGTAGAATGAAGAGACTAAAGGAAAGCTATGGGGCAGTTCTGTTTTGTCCTATAGGTTTTTAATGAGTTAGACTTGATTCTGTGGCAGTGAAATTGAGTATTTTAGGGCAAGCCTGGTTGTTCCAGAAAATCCCCTCCCAGAAACCCTGCTTATGAAACACTTCTTGGCTTGTTGCACAGGGAGGCCAAAATCATCATGCAAGATCTACTCTGTCTAAATGGATATTCAACCAACCAAACCACTCACCACTCCAGAGGAGGCACAGACTAATAGCAACTCTATGTTACATAGTGGAACTAGCCCATTTGGGGGGTTTGAGGCTGTAAACAGAAAGCATCATATCTTTCCAGGGAGTGATCAGGGGTTTCATACACTGACCTTGTGATTTAAAGCCACACATAATACAGTATGCCAGGAGGGCCCCATCTTCAAGTATTGGCCCCTCCTTATATCATTTGCAAGTCTGTGAAAGGAAGTCATGTCACCCTAACTTCTGAGGAACACATCAGCTGTACATTTTCCAAGACAAATGGGCTACTTTTCTTTCATGGTGTGTACTGCATTGTGGACCAGCACTACAATTCAAATGCATCAGTTCTACTCTCCCTTATTTATTATCGGGGTTCCATATAAATATGAAGCAATGCTTTAGACCTCAAAATGGCACCTTTGATGTTATGCACTAGACAAGGTTTCACAACAGATCTGCCCAATGTAATCCATGGCTTTCTTTAGTGCTGTTGCTATAGCCATAATGTAGACAAAAGTTATATATATATATATATAGTATATAATATATAGTAGACTAAAGAAATAAATTCACAAACATGCATATGTGTATAAGTGATCCCAATCCAGTCAAGTAGTCATAAGTCCAATGTTAGCCAATATGTCTGATACCAACCCCTAAGTCCTCTTCAGACTCATGAATCACATGCAATGATGCCAGGATAATCACAGGCCAGTGCATACAGTCTTGTGTATCCAGTGCTGGTAGAAGCATCTCAGCACTGACAGGAGTCTCCATGGACTTTTCTGTCTTCAGAGGTCTGGTTCGATCAGGTTAGAATGACGTGGCTTCTTTGCTGGGATGGCTCACAGGAAATCAGGCTTGTGTCTTGTAAGTGGAGCATCTCCAAGAGACTTAACTGTAAGTCTCTCACAGCCATGGGGAAAATATCATCCACCCTTACACTCCCAATTGACAAGAGTATGACTGTCACTTATATAGATGGCAGGTAGATGATAGATGATAAAGAGATGATAGATGATAGATAGATAGAAAGATAGATAGATGGATAATAAATAGAGCTTGAAAGTTCTTCAGTGTCAATTCCTTAATACTCTCAGCTAGCAAGGTTGTGTCATCTGTATATCAAAAGCTGTTAATGAGTTCTACCAATTCTAATGTCACGTTCTTCTTGAATTATTTGCTCAGCATATGTGGTAACAGATCTGCAGGGAAGTGAGGGAGACCGAATCACCAAGAAGTGCACACATGCCAGATTTGATGGTGCAGATCTAACTTTATTACATCTTTTGCAAGGATTATATATGCTTTATTAACCAATCAAGTGACTTCTTTCACCTTCTTCCTTGACCTACTTATAAAGTTACAAGTTTGCAACATGAAAGACAATAGGCCTCTACTGTGAGCTATGTAAATGAGGTGTTTGCAGCTGAGTTATGTAAATTAGGTGTAACTGGCTGCGTCAACCCATCCAATTGTCTTACAGGATTAATTCATTCAATCACATTACAGGGCCAACCACCCAATTGCATTATAGTGTCTTAGTTTCCAATTATATTACTGGATAGTAGGTGTATTATGAGGAAGGTGGAAGCATTTTGATAGGCTGTGTTTCAGACATTAAATAGGAAAGTTTATAGGTCTCACTTGCCTCAAGACTGAAGTATTTTTTTCCAGGAGTCATGGAAACGTGGGATACTCAGCAGCTTTGAACTGACTCAAGACTGGAATATTCCCAGAGACTTGGAAGTGTGAGTTGAGTTCCAGCTACCCAAGGGTGTGGATTATCCAGTGGCTTCAAGACTGCTCCAAGAGATACAGCAGCATTCTGTGCTTTCTACACCTTACCATCAGTTCCATAGGTCCTGCCGGGAATGCCCTCACAAGCATACACATTCAGTAAGTACAGTGAAAGGATAAAACCCTGATGCTCAGCTGATACAGCCTTGATGCTAAAGCACACAGTATTGCCTTGTTCTTTTCTGGAAATATTTCAACATATAAGTACATGGAACTTGTTGATAGATTAATATGAAGGTTGAATACAAGACAGGAGTCAAAGATTGAACCATCTTTTCTTGTTTGAAAAACTAGAAAAAAGAAGTCACCATCTACTATATTTATTGAGACAGGGAGCACTTTTAGAACGATCTGTATTGGATTTAAAACAAAACAAAATAAAAAACCTATACTGGTTGAGTGGGAAGGAGTAGCTAAATTTGTAAATGTTAATTTTACCTCCCACTGGAGAGATCTAAGAGGAGTGGTTTCTTTTGAGTTTTGTTGAAAGGAAGTGCTTTAACAGAGATATTTTTACTATTTATTTGGAAACAAAGATTTGAAGAAGAGGAGTCTGAGACAATCAGCATGTGAGAAGAGAAAATACCTCAGGGACAAAAAAAGATGTTCCAAGGATGAAAATCATCAACAGTTTTTGTGAAATGTTACTAACAACTCAAAGAAGATGATAATGGAGAATTGAGTATTGGATTTTATAGTATTTTTCAATAAATATTTTGAGATATACATGTGAGGTTGTGCACATGTTCACTTGGTAAGAAAATTGAGCGGTGTTTGCTAAAAAGAAAATGATAGGAACTTTCTTTCAGTGGGTTTTGTTCCAAGCATTTAAGAAACGGTACAGCATCTAAAGCTGGAAATGGATATAAGATTTTTACAAGGGCAAATAAGAAGCATAGCTCATATATTGATGTCAAATAATCTGAACAGAGGCAAAGTTCAAAATCTAAAGAGATTTTTAAAGGAAAGTGTTGGAATTTGAATTTGAGCCCTTCACACAATGGAGAGAAATATAGCTGGCATAGATACAAATACTTACAGGATAGATGATATTATAACAAAAATGCCCTGATGACTATCTATAAATAAATTAAGGTAAACAATTCCGTAGATTATGTCTTTATCATTGGAAAGGATGCATGGACAATGAATAATGAATGTGAAATTCACATCTTAACTTTAAAGCACCTAAGCACCATTCTCATTACTAAATATGAGAATAGAAAGCATTAGAGTTGAAAACATTGTTAGGGCATCCTTGAAAGAAGTGAGAAGATTATTATGCTTTTAAATTGCACACTTAACTGGAACACATGTCGGAAACAAAGGTTCGCAGTCTTATTAACCCAAATTCAGAGTAATTTAAAATAGAACAGTAGCTCTCAATTGAACAAACATTTGTCTTTAGATAGGGCATTGTTAAAGTTTGAAAAGTGCAATATCTTCCAACTGATTTTGAGTCTGTTAGTCTATACTAAAGAGCAATTAAGAGGCAGTGTATTAGCAAGTATCACTGAGAAAATAAATATTTACTTTCAAACTCACAGATGTGTAAAGTCCTGTTTCCACTTATAATTCTAATTGGATTTAAACAGTTTCCTAAGTATTCTCTTAAACATCTGATAGGATGCACAAATTTCAATATCATATTCTTTTGTTAAGCATTAAGAGTCATCACATACATTTTAGAACACTATCTAAAATAGACTAAATATTTTTAATGAAACTTTATTTTAGAGTTCCTTCCAATATCAAGTGTCTTAAGTTCATAACTTATGAAATATTAATCCACACTATAGATAGTTGGGTTTAGGTTCAATTGTTTATTTTTTTATATTATTAAAAAGATTTTAAATACTTTTAATGTTTTTTCCACCTTTGAATGAGAAGTTCCCATTCAAATTTTGTTGTTTTCACCTATTTTTTATGTTTTATTGGTCTATAATCCTCATATCATCTATGATCTGCATTACCCATCTCATATAATTCATTAATTCAATGTTATCCTGAAGAGCAGAACAATCATTAGCACAATCAATTTTAGAACATTTTCTTCTTTCTTGTGCACACTTTTATTAGCTCAGCATTTTCTCCAAACTTTCCTGTTATAACCCTAAGAACTCATTAATTCAGTTTTACTGTCTATATACATTCGCCCATCCTGGATTTCATATTGGTAAAAAATATACAAAAATAAGAGCCCTAACAACAGTAACAGAATAGAGTAAAGCCTCCGTTCCCATCACTTGTATGTCAGTCAAACTCTAACTGAGGAAAGACTGGCTCCTCAAAGGAGGGTCATGCTCACGGACATGGAAGGATCAAAGGTTTTGAACCTTCATTCACTGATGGGGTGTGACTCAAAATGAGAAGGCATAGTTTCAAATGTTCACTAGAAATCAGAATGAAGAATAAACAAAATATGAATATGGGAAAAGTTGAAGCCAAAAAAAATGTAAAAGAATGCATAAGTCTAGGCACTCATGGGCTGAAATGAACTGGCATTGGCCATTTCAATTTCGACCATCATGTCAGCTACTACTCCAAACCCAAAACCCAAAGTCAAGGCCATTGAGTCTATGTCCATTCCAGCAACAAAGGAATTTCTAGTCCACTATACCAGGAATGAGACATTGAAGAAGATTGATATAATGATGTGTGTGAAAAAGAATATCTGTCACGAAGTCTCAGAAAATCTATGGAGAAGTTCTGTCCTGTAGTGTCTCTATGCCTTAGAATCAATTGAAAGGTGCTGAATTTGGTTTTGACCTGAAGGGCAGCAACATCCTACTGAAAGAACATTCCTACTAGTCAGGACATTTCTGTCTCAGACTTCATCACCAGCTCTTTGGCCATGTGACAAAGAAGAATCAATTCCTAAAGGTGGGCCTCATGCTTGATGAACTATTGTGAGGAGGAAGGAGGAAGACCGAGTAGCTTTTGATTCTATTGTGCATAGACTCATTATGGGTCGACTTAATGGCACTCAAAAGAGTAACACCTCCGGGACATGATCAGTAAAGTCGGATTTCACTGACCACCTGAGTCCCTTATACAGGTCTCCCATTGGGTTCTCAGGAGAAGTGCCAGACTCTGTGCTGAACAGTGACTTCAAAGTAGTGTTGGTTTGAAAAGCAAATGTGCATCTGCAGAAAAAGAAAACAGAACGTACAGTGATTTTAAATGAAGAAGAGAAAAGCAATATACTGGATTTCTTTTCAATTGTGTGTGTACAGGAGAATTTCCTCCATTTATTGGGTAGACAAGAAAGTAAGCGTTTGAAGGATAATGCATTTGTAGTTCTCCTGTTTTAATCTCACAGAAGAAAATTCAAAGTCCCATCAATTTCTTATTTCCTTGTACAGTCACAGTTCTTTCCCCCACACATTCCATATTCCCATGCACATATGTGTCTAACACACTTCAGAAATGATACCACGCAGCTGCTTTCATTGCCATCTGCTTTATTGTATGCCATCCCTTTCAATTTTTCATAATTCTTGCAAATTATACCATTCTTGTATGAATTTACTCTTCTTCTCTATTATGCCACTTCAGAGTTAGATGATTCTTTAATAAATATGCATAACAATGTCTACTGTTTTTATGTTGATATTTTTACTAGAATAACTAATCATCATAAAGCCCATGGAATTACATAGCTAATAACATCATGTTCCTTGGAAAAAAACAGGATATCTATAAACCAAAGGCAGCCTCACTCAATCCACTGCCATCCACTGGATTCTGATTCCAGGCCTCTTCTTTCTTTTGTAGAAAGGCAATCTAGAACAATATATTTTAGTAGCATAGCATTATTAATTCTAATGGGATAGATTATGGTTTACTTCAACTAAAAGGAAGCATATGCATAACTCACCGAGGAGTGGTTAAACAGACTATAAAAATGATTGTCAGGGTGAACAGCAATTTTGAAAAGAACAGCCATTGGGACTTTCTCTCCCCTGGATCTCTTTTCTTTGAAACATCACATTTCAAATCAGGCAGGAAAAAGTAGCACAGGGTAAAGTCCTATTTTTGTGGATCTTATGTATCGTGGAGCCCTTTTTGACCCATAGCAAACACAAGTGATGAGCTGAACTGCTCCATGGGGTTTTTGAGGCTATCATCTGTACAGGAGCAGATAGATCTTTCTCCCATGGAGATGCAGGGGTGATTGTAACTATCACACGTTCAGTGAACAGCCAGTCATTTAACTGTTATAGCACCACTGGGCAAAAACCTAAGCATACTTTAAGTATTAGAGTCATACCCCATATGAATGGTGTGACAATAAATAGCCTTTAAGTGTTTGCTTTCTAATGAATCATCCATTCCATATTATGCAGTATCATCAAATCTATTTTGCAGTGGTTCAAATATTTTGAGCACAGCTGACATCGGTGTGTATATCCTTTTCTGATGAGAACAGGCCTTCAGTCCATGTTTCCTATCTCATTCCTCTCCTAGGAATTAAAATCATACAGGATACAGATGTATAAAATGCAGATGTTCCAAAAACAATGGTAAATAGAACAGAAGAGAGAAAAACAAAACATGTGCCCTTACCCTGCTTGGGACAGAATCAGGCTTTTAGAAGACAAAAACAGCGTGCATATTGCATAGCAACCAAATCTCTTGATCAATAGTCAGGAACAACGGTTCCAAGCCTGGAGGACCAACATTTTATTGCTCCACAGACCTGACAGCAATCCAAATGGCCACATCAGGGTCCTGAAGGGGATTATTTCAACTCTTAATATTCAACCTCTGGTATTCAGCCTGTGATTTTTCCCATTCTAGTTATAGTTCAGGTAATCATTCCAGTACAACCAGGTTTTATGAATTCAGGTGTTCCAATTTCACTGTTGATGACTATGACTTAACTGGAAAGAACTGACATGAAGCCCTCGATAAGAAACAATATTGTCTTTTTAAAGTTTTATTTTCTTCTCTGTTTTTTTTAGCCTGCAGTACAAGGAAATTTTAAATGACAGGGAGTTTAACTAGCTTAACCTCATCCCTTTGGAGAAGAGGAAACATTTTACAAAAAGAGGCAGATGCTGCTTCCTGTTAGGACCTGAAGCATTGTTAATCGCTTCCTCCTCCCACACCTCTCACTACACATGCATTGCATGTAAAGGAAGTCTGTTTTAATATGGAAGAAATGTGAAAAGGTGGTCTTCCAAGGTTTGTGCAAAAAAAAAAAAAAACCAAGAGAGAATACCATTTGTGTTTCTCTCTCTCTCTTTCAACCTGTCACCCTTAATGTTTTACTGATATCTAACTCTATGCAGTAGATCTAAGTATGCTGATACCACAGAAATAAAAGATGAATAATGAATGATTTAAGGAATTCTGACTAACAGGTTTACTGCTAACGTATTGTGTGACTTCAATGAATGAATCACTCTATTTCAACCATCTAGTACATTCCCAATGGTAGTCAACTTTTCTAATGCCGCAACTCATGTTTCTCATATTGTGGTGACCCCAACCATAAAATAATTTTTGTTGTTACTTCCTCACTATAATTTTGTGACTGTTGTGAACTGGGTGACCCCTGTGAATGGGTCAATCCATTCCCAAAGGAGTTGTGACCCACAGGTTGATAACATGTTCAAATGTTGATTCTAAACCTCAGGTAACAAATCCTCCAAACATAATTCCTTGGCTGCTCTTCCCACCTGGCGATTAATGGCAGCACTAAGCATTCAACAGTTAATGAGACTTATTCCCATCAACTATAAGAATCCCCATGTGTTAACAAAGAAAATATTGGGGAGCAATAATTCTGTCTGGCATACAGACAGAATGAGATGCAATACAAGGTAATCAATTTCATGTTGGGCTCTGCTACAAGCAGCCGAATAGGTCCAGGAAATTAGCGTTGACTGCAACCCTGATTTTTTAAACATCTTATTGGGGGTTCATACAACTCTTATCACAACCCGCACATTTGTAGATTTGTTGCTGTCCTCATTCTCAAAGCATATTCTTTCAACTTAAGCCGTTGGTATTAGTTCCTCATTTTTTCCCTTCCCTTCCTCCTCCATCCTCCCTCTTGAACTCGATAATTTATAAATTATTATTATGTTGTCTTATCATACACTGTCTAATGTCTCTTTTTGCCAACTTTCCTGTTGTCCATACCCCAGGAAGGAAGCCATATGTAGATCCTTATAATTGGTTCCCCCTTTCTACTCCACCTTCCCCCCACCCTCCTGGTATCACCACTCTCATTACTCGTCCTAAAGAGATCATTGGTCCTGCACTCCCCATGTTTCTGATTTAAGTAACAGCACTGATGCAACTAGAAAAAATATTATGATAGAGTATAGCCTACACTTATAGATATTGATGTTGGTGGAAGTTAGCTTTCTTCTTTTTTTTGAGGGGGGATCATCACTGCCTCTGGTGGTAGTGGATGCTGCCCATTGCTGCTACTGAGAGCCACCGCTGGATTTGAACCGCCAAACACACGGGCCACAGTCCTGCACTCAACCACTTATGCCACCAGGGCTCCGTCCATTTTCTTCTTATTTATATGGATCCTACATTTATCTCATAAAGTCACTTCATTTGTATTTCAGTTATAGTTTTAATACACCATTGTGGCAGTCACATAATCTTCTGCCAACTTGAGCAAAGGGATGGAATAAAGCATGCTAATCAGGTCGCAGCTGATGACCTCATTTGGAGGCATAATTGAAATAGACAACTCACTAGAGATCAGACCCAGTCTTTCTGCTGTCCTTTTCCTGCTATTGAGACTCTCAGAGATCTGGAGGAGACTCGTAGAGACTTGTTCCAGCACAGAGGTGCCTCCACAGCCACTGGATCTATAAGACTTTCTACCCACCAGCCTGTGATCTTCCTGCATTCAGCATTTATATGTGCTGAGTGAGTGTAAGGGGGAATTTATAGACTAATATGACACATGGGTTAATGTATGACTTGTGGACTTGATCTGGACTAAGTTGGATGCTTTCTCAATATACAATTGCTCTTTTATATGAAGCTTTTTCATATACCCATATGAGTGTCTATGAATGTGTTTTGCTAGTCAACCCCAAGTAGCACAGCCATCTTGGTAGTTGAACCTAGGAGCTACCTGTGACCTGCCCGATTGCCTGACTCTCTGGGATTCATTCAACTTTGACCTGACTAACTTGAATTCAAGTGACTCTGCCTCTGGCAGCCTGTGGGATGCCTGTTTGTATTTGTCTTTCTACTTTCCTTCTACATCAGTCTCTCATGGGTCAGGAAAAGTCTCCATAGTAGCATATATCCCAGAAGCTTATAATGGACTGAATCTATCCATTATACAACTATGTAAGTCATTTTGTTGACATAAATTTATTCATATATATATATATATATATATATATATATATATATATTCGATCTTGTTTTCCTACAAAAACTAGGCCATATCCTATCTTATTCACTTCAATGAGAAAAGGTCTTACCATTTTGTAATTTCACACCCACCAGTTGATTTTCAGAAGAGATGGAAGATTTACAGTTTCAGGAACAGTATATGGATTGTTTGAGTTAAAATTTATTCAGTTCCAGGGACTTTTGTGGGCTTTTGGGGGTGTGTGTGTGATGAGGTTGTGGGGTAGAGAAGATATTCATAGAGTTATTTTGCTCCTTAAAATATATATGTACCCACAGACTTTCGTATCTGAAGGGTTTGGTAAAGTCAATGGAAACATTCTGTTATGACTTCATTCAATTTCTTCCACAAATATTTTGAAGGCCTTTTCTATTCACAGTGGTAACTTTTACAGAGAATGAATATATGTGCATCTTTTAAAGTACAGACTTTTTGCACCAAAACACTTGTAACGATGTTTTATAATATGTCATATCAGGATCTACTTTGAGGAAGAATCCTCAGTTCAAATACCCTTTCAGAGCAACATGGATTCTGATAAAGTTAAGGCAAACTGATGGTGAATATTGGGAGATAAGATGATGAAATCATTGATACAAGTTTTGCCACACAGAAGTCAAGAGTTTGCAAACAGGTAACCATTTTAAAAACAGGACAAGACAGTGTTGAAGGTGCAACCCACAGTGTCAGACCACGCATACTTGTGAGAAGGAAATCTTAGTCCTTTCCTCTTTGGAGATGACAGAACAAGTAATGAGCCCTAATGGTTAAACCATAGAAATATTAGCTTGCACCTCTGGCATCTCAATTAGTTCAGTTTACATAATTCTGACTGAAAACTTCAATTGTCAATTGTGTGCCCAAACCACATAGCAGTTGCAAAAGAGCTTTCATATGAAGCTTTAAACAAGACAGATCTTGACCTGGAAGCATTTATTGGAAGAATTGTAAGAAAAGATGAAGCATGACTTCATGCTCCTGAAAACAATGTAATATTAAAACAATGGTCACCAAGAAATCATTTGGTCCTGTAAATGCATAAGCAAACCAGTCAAGAGCAAAAATCATAGCAGCAGGTTTTTGTTGTTGTTTTTTTTTTTGTTTTGGGATGCTCACGGGACTTGGTGACTTTCCAGAAGCTAAAGAATAATTACACCTACTGTGTTAGGCTGGGTTGACTAGAGAAACAAATTCAGAGAACCTCATATATGTGCAAGACAGAACTTTGTATCAAGAAAACATCTCAACCTAGTCTACGCAAGTCCATAATTTGTATACTATCCACAAGTCCCTCTTCGAATGACACAGTCCCGGCCAATGATGCAGAAGGCAGGAAGATCCCAAGTTGGTGGATACAAGGTGGGTGGGCACATGGCAGAACTTGGGCAGCACTCAGGGTGACAAGCAAGCGGGAAGATGAAAGCAGAGAGAGAGGGATGTCCCCAGTACCCTCGTCCTGGTGCCACGAATAGACATGATCAAGCCATGATTTGATTCAATATCACCTCTACTACCCTTCTATATATCTTCAATGTTGAGGAAAATTATGCAATTACCACACCTCTTTCTTTTAAAGTGTGCCTGGGTGGAAATTAGCTAAAGCTTTGAAAGAAAGAAAGCCAAGCAATTGTGACCTGAAAACCCTTTTCTCATCAAGCAAAGACAATTTTCAACTAAGAAATCATTAAGCACATGCTTTATACTCCTGATTTGATCCTTATGACTGCTTTTCATTTTCTCATCTTAAAAAAATTAAAGGGCAACTTTTTTATAATTAAATTATTTTTAATTGATGATTTAAATTAACCTACATCGTGATGGCTACATATCCAGGACCCTCAGTTCTTTATAGATGGACTAACTGGCTAGTATGGTAACTTACAAAGGTGTCTTCAACTTAATGGAATTCATATTGAGGTAAAAAGTTGTATAGCGCATATGTCCACTCTCAGTCTATAAATTCCTCTTCAGACTCGTGCAACACATGAAGTGACATGGAATACAGGAAGATCACAGGCTAGTGGGTGGAAAATATTGTGCATCAAACAGTGGTGGAAGCATCTCAGAGCTGGCATGGGTCTCCATGTGGCTCCTCTAGCTCTAGGACCCTGACTGTCATCAGCAGAAGATGGTCATGCCCAGTCAGGAGAAAGCCATACTCACACAGACACCATTGACTATGACCTCAATGATAGTCACCACCCCTTCAACCGAGTTGACAGATTATGGAACTGCCACCGTATAATTGCTGCCATTGTGTGACTTTCTATGTTAGCCAGCTTCACCTGTCATTATGGCACAGAATATTTGTCCATCGCAAGTACGCTGTCCAGATGTGACTCTTCCTTGGCATAGAAGTTATGTACTTGTCATGTCTTTTGTCGTGCATCAGTGTTTCCTCTGCCACTTCTTGGTAGAAGATGAATCACTCTCTCTCTCTTCTAAGGGCGCTTGAAAAGAGTGCTTCCACAGTTCAGCTTTCAGTGTCAATTGATTCTTTGGAGTGATATTTGTGAAATATACAAGTTGAATTGTGATTTCAAGCCCTCAAATAATGATTCTAGCCTTATTTATCTGCGAATAGCATATAAAACTTAGACAATCAAGTTTTGTGTCCCAGCTTTGTGTTGGTATTCATGCTTTTGCTCTTTGAAAAGCAGAAAGCTTTAGGCATGAATATCTTGGACTCATTCCACAACCTGTGTCAATGTCTGAGTTTCTGATGAAATTGAATAGAAGCAGGAGCCGAGGGATCTGCAAGCATGAAGCTCAGATCTCACTGCATCAGGGATAAGTGAGAGAGTTGTGCACCTCCCTCGGGCTCTCAGAAATTGCATGAGTCATAAGGGAATTCTCATCCCATTTGCTACCTGCCATTATAGGTGTGGCAAACTTGAGTATCTGATGCCATATACAGAAATATGTTACAATTATAATCATTCTACTATGTGCTAATGTATTTACATTCTAAGCCATTTTCCTCTCACTTCATGTTTTCAATTGTCTTACATCCATGTAAAACTTGAGTGATAAGCGGGTCATGGGGGGGTTGGGGGAAACTTGAGTGATAGAGGGTTAGGTTTGGGAGGAAAAAGAAAAAAACAACTTGAATGATAAATAAGAAACATCAACAGAATAAAGACATTTGAATTGTGGTGGCAACAAAGATTACTGGAAGTATCATGAACAGTCATAGTGAACACTTATGTTTCAAAATAACCCCTGTAACTTTTATTCTGAAAGGTATAGACTTAGAAGATTCTATATAGACTGAGTGAAAAATGTGAAGCAAATCTCAAAATCATAAACATGACCATGCTTATTAGTCATTGGGGATGATATCTCTTAGTTTCTCTTCATGTCTGGAACTCAATCAACACCATGGTTCAATGTTAAGTCAAACAACAGACAGATATATAAGGGGAAGCTATAATAATAATAAAGTTTGACCACAATAGAATAGTCATCCATTTGAGATAGAGTCATAAACTCAAGGAAAAGTTCAGAAAGATGAGGAAAGGAAAAGAACGAAAATGGGAAACATAAGGATGAAGTAAAATAAGGAGTGTTTCATTGAAAAGATTATAATAAATGAGATGAAAAATATATTTGAAGTTTTGAATATCAAAACTGAAGAATCTTCACTAGACTCTAAGTAGAAGTTTTCTTTCTTTTTTTAATTAGAACATGTTGAGACATTTAGTAGCTGCATAATCTGTTGTCAACTTGAGACTTAAAAGTGAAGGGGTGGAGTTTTGTCTGCCAATCAGGTCACAGCTAGCTTATCTCATTTGGAGATATCAAAGAGATAAATAGCTTACTGGAGGCAGAATACAAGACTCTATCAGTGAGATATTCCTGTTAAGAAGACACATGGAGCTATGCTAGAATCCTGGAACTGAAGGAGCCACATAGAAACCCCTAGCAGAGCTGAGATGCTTCTACTTCCACAAGACTTTCCACCCACTGGCTCATGATCTTCCTGCATCCAGCATCATTGCTTGTGTTGCATGAGTCCGAAAAGGAATTTACAGATCAGTATTGAACATGTGGACTAATGTCAGACTTATGGACTTCATCTGGACTGCACTGGGCTGATGTCCCAATATTCAATTTTGCTTGTATATAAAGCTCTTTCACATGGACACATGAGTCTCTCTGGATTTGTTTCTCTATTGCACTCAGATTAATGAACTATAAACATACTATCAAAAGGGACCAGAAATATCTAGGGAAGGAAAATCTGTGTAGTAAATTAGAGAGTTGGTGAAAGGAGGAACTCCCTCATTAAATGAATGCACACCAGGAAGCAACATGGGATCAAGCACAACAATTGTGATCATACTACCGGACCAACCAGTGCTTTGTTCTCTTACACAAAGGGCTGTCATGAGTTGAAACTGACTTGATGGCAGCTGGGATAGTTGAATTTTATGTCAATTCAGTTGGGTCAGATTCTCAGTGACTTAGCAGTTGAGATCACAAAGTCTCCTTTGATGTGATATAATATAATGTAATCAGTTCCAAGATGGGATGGGCTGTGAGTAGGCAGTTGTTTGAAATTTAAGGTGGAGTACAATACTCCTATTCAGGTCACAGGCTCAGTAAGATCAAAATGTTTTGTATGCAGTGTGGCCCACATCCTATACAATCAGACACTGTGAAACAATGCATGCAAACTTTTCTGCTTTATCTGGAACTTGCATCCGATTCATCAACCTAAACTTCTTTTGACTCAAACGGAGACATGTTATATTGATGTTAGGTCCCATGGAGTTGGTTGTGACTCAAAGGGACCCTGTGTACAACAGAATGAAACACTACCTGGTCTTGTTCACAATTGTTCATGTTTGAGTCTATTGCTACAATCACTGTGCCAATTCAACTTGTTGAGGGTTTCCTCCTTTTTGCTGTCACTCCACTTTACCAAGCATGTTGGACTGCCCTGGGGACCATCTTTCCTGACATGTTCAAATACGCAAGACCAAATGTGACCATTCTTGCCTCTCAGAAGCATTCTTCACACACTACTTCTAAGACAGATGTCCTTTTTGTCAGAAGTCCTATGCTTTTCATATTGTTCTCCAGCATCACAATTCAAGGTATAAGCTGAAAGACAAGTGATGGCACAGGCCAACAAGGGTTAGCATATGTGCTGCCAAATGCTTCTGAAAAAATCAGCCATAAAAATTCGGTGGACCACTGTGTTCTCATTTTTTGTGCAAGGGATCATGCTGACTTGAGAGAAAACTCTAATTCAGCAAAAAAACTACATATGTTGCAATGTTTGGGATTTTGTTAGTTCATTTGTTTTGTTTTGTTTTACTTAGCCTCCTCTAATAATACATTTGGAGAGTCAATATAACCTAGATATTGTGTTAATTAGGTGATATATTAATAAAGGAAATATAGCTATTGGGTGTTTAAAAGATACTTTTTAAAGTCTTATTATAGGAAAATGTGAAATTCCTAATTTATTTGTAACTAAAGATTTTATTATACTAACATCCTAACATGGCCAAAGAGTACTCTATTAGTAGTTACCATGAATTAGTAATTATCCTCAGATGTAGGGGAATATGGTATTTGTTCTTCACTCACAATTCACATATCCATTCAAAAACCACAAGTCTCCACACATATTTTCATAGAGCACACTGTTTTTATATTATTTCCTATGCTGGAAAGACACTGTTTTTTCCCCCCAATATACTTCCTAAACCAATCTCATATAAGGTTACCAAGATGAAACAAACATACTATAGTACTTAGAAAAGAGCGGTGTGTAGCTAAGTTTATATTGTGTAAAAGCATATAAAAGAAAAAACAATATTTAAAGTCTTACTTGGTACCCCTTTACAAGGATAGTGCATCATGGATATTGAATTTTGAAGTTGTATATTAAAATGAAAATATATCCAACCAAATGATTGCAGGGGAAGAAGGACCACATGATAAATGGATAGAAATGGGGAGATTATCAGAAGAAATGTGTAATATAATAAGAACTTGCTTGGCAACTCATTGGAAAACAGGCTGGAATGTTATAATTTTGAATCAGTACAAACAATGGGAAATTCCTTAAGTGATTAAAGGAAAATAAGGCTTTGGACAAGAAAGTAAATTAAGAGGAAATTATAGTACTTAAAAAACTGGATGTTAATCAGACAATATTATTCTGTTGAAAGTAAAAGAAAAGCATATTTGGGAAACACAGGCCAGTCTGATTGGATTAAAGGTTAAAATACAGTGTTGGCTGTGCTGTGCTAATTAGCCAAATGATTAAACTATAGTCACCATTCACTCTACTAGTTTGGAAGTAGGCGATGCTATTTTAAATGTTTTAATTTGATATATCCCCTAAATGTAAACTTAAGGTAAACAATTATGCAAAGAGTAAAGAAGTTCCCCCACTAAAATGATTTATTTAAAAAAAAAGGAAGCAGGAAGAGGAATTTATACCAAGGACTCAAGTAGAAAATATTTGGAGATGAAGATGGAAACTTGTACAAATATGCTTGATAAAAATGATGTATGGAAGGATATAAGAGCTGTAAAATCCCCCAATAAAACCATTGGGGAAAAAAAGTGAAGATGTATGAAAAGAAAAGTTTGCACGATTCTGGAACATTCATTGTATTGGTGATTTTCTTGGGTTTCTAGGCTGAAAATAGAATTTTAATTAACTGTTTTTAATTTGAATGAATTTTTGTAATTTATGAAAAGTCTGCTATATTCCACAAGCTGAGACAATATCCTCTAGTATACATAGTCTGTGGGGAATTATGGACACCAGGTATTTACAGTATAATAAGATTTGGATTTTTTTAAAACAAGGAAGGCAGGATTCTTGATGCCCTGAACAGAAAATTATCATTACTGATGTATTTTTCAGGCATTTTTACAAAGGAAAGTCAGTGTGAGCTGTATTGGCTTTAGCAGAAGACGAGGATGACTTTGGCAGGCAAAGGAAACAGAGTTTACAAAAACAAAGGCAAGAAGAAAACTTGTGACCCGGGAAAAGCAATTGTCCAGAATCTTTTGAATGTGCTGTGAAAAGTAATTCACAGGCAATTGCTCACAGCAAGCCCTCATATTTTATCCTTATTAGTTCATAAAACATTGGCTCATTGACACAGCCAAGTCAACTTATAGTTCTAGATACTGTCTTAAAATACTTTCCTCTTGCTAGTCTTCATAGCATTGGCTTCACCATTATTTTCATCAGTGCCCCATAATGCCGACAGACATAATGCATATAAACCTCTCTGTTTAAACTCGTTCTGTGAGTCTCAACATCTAGTGGATACAGTTTATATCCTTTAGAAGAGCAAACTGTCCTGTTCTGACAGTTTGTCAAAATGTAGTGACTTGTGTGAGTCTTTGATGCTGGAACTGTAGTGACTTTGTATGTTTCTTTGATGCAAATTTTACCTGTTTTCCAAATGCCACAGGGTTACTCCTGGGAGTACAGTTGCTATACACTGGCTGCTAACCACAAAATTTGCCATTAGAAATCACCAGTGAAGATAAGACATGGCTTCTTCTCCTTTAAAGAATTACAGTTTTGGAAACTCACAGGAGTCAGTTTTATTCTGTCCTGTAGAGTTGCTGTGAATATGAAGAAGCATGCAGTGTCAGGATTAGAGGAAGCCTTCTTATCTGTCTACAGTATGCAGGTGACACAATCTTGCCTGCTAAACGTGAGGATAAACTGAAGCTCTTTCTGATAAAGATCAAGTATTATAGCCTTCAGTGTGGATTGTGTACACCACAACATAAAGAAATCCAAAATCCCAACAACTGGACTAATAGGTAACATCAAGATCAATGGAAAAAGGTGGAAGTTGTCAAGAATTTTGTCTTCCTTGGATCCATATTCATTTCTTATGGAAGCAACAGTGAAGAGATGAGGAGACATATGGCATTTAGATAAATTTGTCACACAAGACCTCTTGAGAGTTTTGAAGAGCAAGGGTTTTACTTTCAGAATGAAGGGACACCTGACCCAAGCCATCTTATTTTCCATTGCATTATGTCATGTGCATGTGATAGTTGGACAATGGATAAGGGAGATTATAGAAGAATAAATGCATTTTAATTGGGGTGCTGGAGAAGGATAGTGAAAATACCACGGGCTGCTAAAACGACAGACATCTGTAATAGTGGAAGTAAGGCCAGAGTGCTCTGTAGATGCAAGGATGGCAAGATTTCATCCTACATATTTTGGACATATTGTCTGAGAAGTATATCAGTCCTTGGAGAAGGATATCATATTTAGTAGGGGGGGGTGCAGCATAAAAGTGGAAGGGCCTCAACAAGATGGTTTGACACAATGGCTCTATCAAAGGGCTCAGGCATCAGAGCAATTGTGAGGATTGCCCAGGAGCAGAGAATGCTTCACTCTGTTGTAAATAGGGTCAATGTGGGTTGAAAACAACTCAAGGGTAGCTAACAACAAAATGAGTGTGAATTCACTGGATGCAGTGAGTGAGAGAGATGCATGGTGGAGAGATTTCAGTGAGCTTTCCTACTAAGATAAACTCTAAGGAAGACCTGGAGCTCTATTTCCAAATATCTGACAATGAAGCCTTTATAAATCACTATAGAGCAGTGCCTACAGTCCTGATGCTTGTCGTGTTATCAGCAGTGATCAATGACTGCAGGAGGATAATATATTTGGTGCCATAGAAGTCCAGAAAGGTTCAGGAAAGTGGATGGGCCCTATTGCTATAATGATGGATCCTTATAGGTAGTTTTTAGGACAAGATGATACCAGGCAGCTTCTCATTCTAGGTATAAGGTGATGAACCAAAGAATCAAAATTCACAATCTAGCTTTCTAAGTGAAAGAAAAGTTGGCAGATGATATCTCTATTTTAGACCTGAATATAAAATTAATCATGAATTGTATTTTCTAATTTAAATTAGATTGTTCTCATTGAAACCCAGACTTTTGCCATGTGTTACTCTAGGTAGACTAGAGAAAAAATTCATAAACACTCATATGTATATAAAAATGAGTTTTAAATACAAGAGCAATTGAACATTGAGAAGGTATCCCAGCCCAGTTCTGTGCAAGATCATAAGTCTGATATTAGCCCATATGTGTGATACCAATCTATAAAGTTCTCTTCAGACTCACTAAGCACATGCAATGACATCAGGACAATTACAGACTAGTGAGTGCAGAGTCTAGTGTATCTAGTGGTGGTGGAAGCATCTCAGTGCTAACTGGGGTCTCTCTATGGCTCCTCCAGTCTCCAGGCCTTAGGTTCTATCAGCATGCTGCCATGTGTCTTGTCAGCTGCAATGTCTCCCAGGAAGAGAGTGTGTCCCTGCCTCCAAAAGGAATTACCACATTTCCCAGAACTCTTAGGAGAAGGCCATGCTCACACAGAGGGCTCATTGGCTATCTCAGAATTGACAGGCTAGACTCCACCCCTACATTCTTAATCCTCAAATTGACACCAGATTAGGTGACTGCCACAACCAGGTTAACGAGCTACCAGAAAAGCATGAAACAAAATTTCCTTGAGAGAAAGACTTTGGTGGTCTTTAATTATTTTTCAACAGCCTTTTCTAAATTTGGTTACATCCTTCAATCTGTTTAGCAATTTGATAAAATCTTAGATGTCTTTTAAATCAACTTTTTTTTTACTGTAAGTTAACTTTAAAGAAAATATTATGAAAATATCACCAAGATATTTGTTCTTTTGTATTAAAAATATGGATCCAGTTAAACTTTTTAGCAGGGAATAACTTTTTTGATTTTATCGAGTGATTGTTTTCAAATATTGTGTATTTCTTCAAGGTCTTAGTAAATACTACTTAGGGATATACTTACATATATATATATAAACAATAAACTTTATATATTTTTTTCTATATTTAGGTACAGGTGACCCCCAACTGAAGACATTGCTTCATCTGACAATGCCCTTATAAGTCAGTCCTGATGTAAGTCAAATACTTCATTTTTATTATAATTATTTTCATTATTTTTGCCTTTTATTTATAAATGCCTGCTTTGAGGATTTCAAAAAATTATAAATATTCTTGCAAATAAATTTTAATATGCATAAGAACATCAAAATGCATAACATGCATAAGAACATCAAAATACAAAAAACTGTTGGAGTTTTCATGATGTGAAGGAGAATTGGACAATATCAGCATCTTGTCAATTGTAATAGTAACTCTATTTATAGGAAGTTTTTGAGCACCTCAATTATCTTTGGAATTTTGATTGTATTTCTAATCAGAAACTAGTGACCTCTATGTATTTTTTCCTTTTCTTTTTCTCTTCATCTGTTTTTTAATGGTATCTAACTGCCTCTAGAATATGTTTATCTACATTACCCACGTGGACAGTTGCTGGGTCCATGTTTTCAAAAAATTAGAGTCCCTAATTCAGTTTAGAATAAACTCCAGATGAAGTTTTTCACTGTGAATGCTTGAGCAAAGTCTCTCCTTTTTCTTTCTCGTAGTAATATTTGCCATGTTCTTTCCCTTCATATCCACATTTTCAGAACAGCTAAGTGCTTTCATTTGGATCATGAGTAAACTCTGGATTTAATCTACAATTCAAATCAAAGATAGGTTCTGGATCACGTATATTAGCCCTCTCTATTTATTGGCAAAAAGTATAGATTTTATCCCAATCTGCTTTCAACTGCCTCTGCAATTCTATTTTTAAGCTTAACAGTCCTTCCACACATTTTAATATGTCATCTCTTTTTCCATTATCAGAATTTTAATGATCTTCACCTTTACATCCATGTCTAGAGCCTCACCCACCTTCTCGCAGGATAAGTACTCTCAGTATGATGATTGTTTTTTGCTGAGCATATTTTTGGGGTTATCAGAAGTTCATGCCTTATCATTAGAGAACGTAAGCAACCTATTTTCAAATTCAGAACTTACACATCTTAAATATAGAATGAGATCATGGGACAGAACTGGCCTTCTGTATGTCATTGATTGGTAATAAGCTTTCCTACAATCCTAGAGTGAGTAGTATTTGAAACACATGCTGAAGAACACATGCAGCATTCAGAATGGAAGGCTACTCATTATAAAGAAAACCAGAACCCACTTAATAGGATCAATATGTTAAATCACAGTAAATAGGGAAATGTTTGAAGTTGTCAAGGATTTTTGTCTTGTTTATATCTATAATCAATGCTCATAGAAGTAATAGTCAAGCCATTAAGGACACTCTATGTTAGGTAAATGTGTTGAATGTGTGCTCTTTAAAGTGTTGAGAAACAGGAGGTTACTTTAAGACAGAAAGTACGAAGGTGTGTCTGACCAAAGGCATGACCTTTTGCATGTAGACTCCATTGATGATCATTTGACTCGTAGGCAGGTAGAACTGGTCATTTTTCATTATGATACTGGCAGAGAATATTGAAAATACCCTGGACTAATAAAGCACCAAACATATTTGTCTTAGAGAAAATATAGCCAGGATATTTCTTAATGACAAAGATGGCAGGACTTCCTCTCATGTACTTGGGACATGCTGTCAGAAGAGACCAGTCACTGGAGAAAGGACATCATAAATTGACAAAGTGGTGGAGCAGCACACAGAGGAAGGAACCCTTCTGACAAGATGGTTTGACATGGTGGCTACACAGATTGACTCAGACACGGGAATACTTGTGAGGCTGCCACAGGAGCAGGGAGTGGTTGAATCCATGGCTAGCAATTGGAACTGATTTGATGGATGACAATGCAGCAGGACTGCAGGGCAGTGGATTCAGTTTACTTCCTCTTTGGGGAAAAAAATGAAGCAATCTGCTCTTGGAAAAATGTACAGTTTTGGAAATGATGTGGGGCAATTTTGTGATAGCCCATCTGGTTGCATGTTTCAGAATGCATGTGAGAGCCGTGGGTTTGTAGGTCTGACCTGCAGTGAAATCAGTCATAATAACTTGTGGGGAGGTGTGCATAGCTCAGTTGTCCTTTATTGTAAGTGTCGAACAAGTTCTAACTTTGTTCATCAGGAATCACAACAATGGTTCGTGTAAACCACCAAAGGTTGCCATGCTCCATAAGCCCAGTATGAGCAAGTTATCTGTTCTACAAGGTGAGCCACAAGCACGTTTTCCAAATCCTACCCAGTCGTTTCTCCCAACCCAAATTGCTGTGCGACTGGTGCTTCCAACTCATACTGACACTTGCGAGATTTCCCAAGGCCTTCTCAGTCTTCACGGGGCCGACAATCTCTTCTTCTCTCAAGGAGCAGCTCGTATGTGTGAACTGCTGCACGGTGTTAGCAGTTGAAAGTGGGCTCAACAGTGCCGCCAGGCGATTTCTGGGATTTGATAGGCGTTACCAAACCTACAGAAGGGCCATGACTAGAGATTCACCACACAGCATTTTGCTTTCTCCTCATGATAAACATGGGGTCCTTGGTGGAGGGAGGATGTGTTAAGAGTGGTGATGGTAACAAGTGTGCAAATGTGGCCCGCATGCAATTGATGTATGTATGGATCGTGATGGGAGCTGTACGAGCCCCCAATAAAATGATTCATTTAAAAAAAGGGAGGGGGAAGAGGAACTTATACCAAGGGCTCAAGTGGAAAATACTTGGAAATGAATTTGGCAATATGTATACAAATGTGCTTGATACAAATGATGTATTGAATGTTATAAGAGCTGTAAGAGCCCCCAGTGCAATCATTGAAAAAAATCAGATATTGAATAGCCTAATGTGTTTACTAAAGTCCCTCTCACACCCTTACTACTTGAAAGTAACCAGCTATTTAAATCTCTTTTTTTTTCCTTTCCTCTTTCTGTCACTAGTAAATTTTTGTGGGTACACGTGTGTGTCTTCTTCTCCTTTGAATCCATCCTAATGTCAAGAATTTTTTGAGAATGTGAAGCTCAAAAAGCATATGTATCAAGGCCAATCTGGTGCTACTGAGTACAGCGAAGCAAGCTTTGGCATAGAGAAGAATTATCTCAAAAGGCTTTACTCTTTTCAGGAGCTGGCTGTGACATTTCTGTTCACATGAGTGCCTGCTGGTTCCAAACTGCTAACCATTCAGTTAGCAGCTAAATTCTTAATCATTTTACCACCAGGCAGCTTTATACCAAAAAAGTGCATCTAAACCAAAAACTACCATCAAATGGGTGTAAATTCAAAGAAACCCTATAGGAGAGAGTAGAACTGCCCCCGTGAGTGGGTCGGGATGCTTTCTCAATGTTCCATTCCTCTTCTATGTAAATCTTTTCTTTGTATCCATATGCATGTTTATGAATCTGTTTCTCTAGTCTACCTGGACTAACATACTTCCTTTGAGTTGATTCTGACAATAACCTTTTGTTTGGGGTAAAACTGTTCCTCTGAGTCTCCAGAGTTGTAATTCTTCACAGGGTGAAAACTGTATCTTCCTCAGGTGGAGTGGTGGGTATTTTTGAACTGCTTATTTTGCTGTTAGTACAACAAATTACCCACTAAACTACCAGGGTTATTTCAATATACATTGGCCATTCAAAATATTGATTTAAGGACATTTTAGTACACAGAAATCTTAGTAGGTTGAATTTGCAAATTTATTTTTTTAATTCTTTCCTCTTTCAAATAATAATAAAAAACACATTTAAATTATATTTCACTTGATTTCTTGAAACTTGAGTCCAGAGTTATCCATGAAAATAGCACTTATTCTCTATAGTAGAAAAGGAAGAGAAATTGAAAAAAAAATTGAATTCTCTTTGCCCCCTTCTAGACCTGCAGATGTTCTTCTCAACACAGTCGGGAGAAGTTTCTTATTTCCTCTTATCATGGCAATAAACAATATCTTCCCCAGAACAATAAGAGTAAATAATAAACAGCAAGCAATGTCATTGTCATTGAGTTCACTCTGGTCAATAGTATTAAATGTATCTAAAATTAAAATAAAAAGAATCCTCTGGCTTAAAATATATTTCTCAATTAATATATTTTCTTAGACATTTGAAGGTTCTTTGTCATTTAATTTATTGTATATATTCCTTCCTTTACAAGTCTTATGTATAGAGAATGGAAAATTATAATTTGATATATTAGAGAGATTTTAGTTTTTAAAAGTATTTTCATTTTCTTTCCCTCTGGAATTTTGAAAATGCATTATTTTAAATGCTTGGCTTGATGTGGTCAGTCTCCTTTTGATAATGCCATTTATTTGAAAAGAGTTCTGTGAGATAAGAGAAAGAGATCACTAAACAGTGGATAATATTATTAAAGTACTCATCAATTATTAATCATTCTTTTCTCTTTATGGGTTATTCTAATGTAAATTGCAAACTCAAAACACCTGGCCCTTGGGCCAGGGCCTATAGAGATAAGACAGCATTAACCTACTGGAAGAACTCAGGAATTAAAATTGAGTTCTTTCTCAAATTAAGTCTAAAGCTTTTCAGAAAGTTAAGATAAACACTTTTTGTTCATTCCTGCAGACAGTGATCTATTTGCATTACGAAAATCAGACAATTGAAGATCTCTCTGATCTCATTACCCCTAGCATCACATGCCATAAGCAACAATCTTTGGAGTTGTAATTTGTGCTTGATATAAGGACAAAAGTTCAGAAAGAGCCCTCAAATACCAGTCCGAACCAGAGAAATAGTAATTGCACTATTATCAAATACTTCCTCCATTGATGAGTTGGGAGGGGAGAAAACTAAATTGATGCTTTCTAATCTACACCTGGCTCTCTTGAGCTGCCCTGGCCTGGGGCATACTTAATGAGTCATACCAGGATGGGCATTCTCAACAAGGAGCACTGATTTTCTGCATTCACATTCCTTCCATACTCTCCTCCATTGCTCTTTCGTCTTGATCAGTTTTAGAGGGGAAAACATGGCCCTGCAAGAAAACAGGATGAAGTTTATTTTTTCACCTTGTGACTTTGGTCATTAGCCACATAATATATGCTTTTTGTGTTCTTATTGCTTGATGAAAGTTTACCATATTTTTTGCTTCAAAATAAGAAGCCCTGTGATTTGGCATCAGCTCAGTGAGAGTGAGGCTGAGTCTTGGCCATAGTGTGTTAAAGATTGGGCAGCTAACTGCCTTCTACCATTTGAAATTACCAGCCACTCCTTGGGAGCAATATAAAGATTTTTACTCTCTTAAAGATTTCATCTTGGAAAGCACACCACGCAGTTCCACTCAGTGCTGGAGGGTCCACATGGGTCAGCCTCTACTCAGTGTGGCACTGAGATTTGCCTCACAACACTCTAGGGCATCTCTTGAATTTCATGATACGATTCTCTTGCATCCTTCTTTAGGCACATACTCAACCCGAGAAGTTGGAGTCTTCTGACTCTCCCATCTAGGTTCTTTTATCACCCTTCCAATGCAGCAGTCAGACAAGAAACAGTACAAAGCTATGAATGAATCAAATGAGTTTAGCTAAGATGACATCCATGATTACATCAGCATGCATCATGCAGACCTTATCATTCAGTATTCCTTAGTTAGACTGAGGGTGAACTTCTGGATGGAAATATATGAATATATGCTTTAATACAGCAGACAATAGACCTACTGTTATTGGATAGAAGAAGCCTTGGTGTTATAGTGCTTATGCATTGGACTGTGATCATCATAGTTAGAATTTTGGAACCACCAATAGTGCCCCAGGAGAAAGACTGAACTTTCTATACCCATGGGCAGTTATCATTTCAGAAACACATAGGGAGTTATTATCAAGCAACATTGACTCGATGGCAGTGATGATTTTTAGGAGGGGTGGGGATTGTTTCACTGTGTACCACCCCCTTTAAAAATTTGCACACACTTCCCAAAGTTCAAACTGTTTTCTTCTTTTCAGGCCACAACCATCAATTACATTGTCCATGGGGTTGTTTCTAAAGTCCTACCAATCTCAGTATTTCTCTGTATCCTTTCTCTTGTGTTAGGGAATGCCTTCCCTACTGAAAACTATTGATAAAGGAAATGTGTTTTGTCAAACCTCCACCTCCCCTTTTGCCGGGAAGCAATTAACACATTAAAGACTTGATATTTTAAAATCAAGAAGTTAAAAATCAAGCAAGAAGTCAATGGGAAGGGGTGGGGAAATAGTGGAGATCCAAACCCATCTGCAAGTTAACAAATTAAAGCCCAATAACATGGAATGTGTTTCCAATGTGTTTAATGAAGGAAATTCACTTTCATTGCCCTCTGGATAGAGTTATCTTTCATTCTTTGCTCTTATTCCTTGTTTCAATCAATGCTTTTGGAAGATGAGGGTTGAAGAGTAACCATTTATAGTCACTTCCGGCTGGACAGGGCTGCAGAGCTGATTTGGATGTTGCTGTCACTTTACTTCCTATCTAGGCAAGGGTTTGTGGGGAAAGGAGCTTAAAGGAATTTGGAGGAAGCCTGAACTAGAGAGTGGAGGAGTAGGCCAGAGTACATTGGCTGGACAATCATTTGTAGTCCCTTTGCTGCCAGCCTAAAAGAGACAAAATGGAAAATAACATTCAAAACACAGGGAAGAAGAAGAAGAAGAAGAAGAAGAAGAAGAAGAAGAAGAAGAAGAAGAAGAAGAAGAAGAAGAAGAATTGAGGAATTGAGACTAAGAATGCAACAAAGGGACAACCAGAAGCCACATGACTCAGGAGATAGAGATCAGACCAGGAGATAGAGAGCCATGTAGATGCTGCACCATCAGTTCTCTTGCTCACTCCAGAACTGAAAGATATGGTTTTGAATTTGGGCCGTTTGGTTTAGCCAGAAACAACATTGTTTCGTGAGCATGACCTGAGCTTCACCTCATGCCACTGTTAGTATATCAGTTCTGGAGAAGAACTGCAATAGATTGGAACCTGCAGGGTGAGAAAGGTTCACATACAGTTTCACTGCAGAGACCACTCTTGCGGCTTCAGCAGTAGCAACTGCCACCAATGTGAAGGGGTGGGGAAATAGTGGAGATCCAAACCCATCTGCAAGTTAACAAATTAAAGCCCGATAACATGGAATGTGTTTCCAATGTGTTTAATGAAGGAAATTCACTTTCATTGCCCTCTGGATAGAGTTATCTTTCATTCTTTGCTCTTATTCCTTGTTTCAATCAATGTTTTTGGAAGATGAGGGTTGAAGAGTAAGCAACTGCCAGCAGTTCCCACTATTCCCACCAGAGCACTGATTCCTAATAAAATATGGATGTGTGGCATTTGCCACTCATCCAATAGATACCACATATTCCAAAATGCAAAGGCTCATTCATCCAGTTGGTGAATATTGATGTGCAGAGCTTCTGGAGACAAAATAAATCCCCTTTTTGGGAGCTCGGGGGAGTCATTCTGCCTTGGATGGAAGTTAAAAGGTCGTACATATGAGTAAAGAGTTCCTACTTATTCGATCCCATGAAGCCATGTACTTCCAACACTACATGTTAACTCACAAAGGATGCTGCAAACAGAGAGCTGAAACAAGGAGTGAGAGGATGAATAGATGTGCATTCCACCCTTTCCCTAATACGACTGGTCCAGTAGTGTCAACACAATGTAATGGTTATGCCTGTTGAGTTAGAATTGGCTCTTAGGGGTAAATGCCACATCTCTAAGTTCTCTATGTAATTTTGTCTCAGAGAAATGGAAATATTTAGTGCTGGGGGGAGTGGGGAATGGTTGATTTCCTAAGGGGATCGGAGAGGAGGAAAGGATTTCTGTAAACAAAATATATTCCTGCTCAGGACTTCCATTGGACATCAGTTAGTGAAGTAGGGTCATTTTAAGGGTCAGTCTTTGTTATGGAAATGTTGTTTTAAGTAATGTTAAATAATTTACCTCTCTCCACCCTTGATCCTCTAGTAGTGGTTTGTGTGTTGCTGTGATGCTGGAGACTATGTCACTGGTATTTTAAATGCCAGCTGGGCCCCAAAATAAACAGGTTTCAGTGGAACTTCCTGACTAAGGACAGGCAAATATGAAGAGAGAAATGAGACACTGAAAACCTTATGCATAGCTCTGAAGTATTGTCAGAGAATGAAGCCTCAAGAATGGAAACAGACCCTTGTGGGAGTTAATGCTGGAGAATAGGCACCTCACTCAGAGGTGCCTCACTTGGAAACAGACTGAGGAGGAGCTGATTTCTCATATTGGAGTCAATCATGGTGAGGTTAGTCAAAGAATGCCTGTGGGAGTAGAGCCTTTGATATGTGTGGATGAGGCATGACACAAGCTAAGGAGAAACAGCTGCAAAATCGGCTAATCATCAGAAGTTGGAATGGGTCAAGTATGAATCTAGTAATATAGGAAGTCATCAAAAAATGAATTGGAACACATAAAGATCAATATTTTAGGTATGAGTGAGCTGAAATGTCATATGTCTTCTTATGCTGGGAATAACACAATCCAGAGGAATGACTTTGCATTCCTTGTCACAGAGGACATTGCAAAAGCAATCATGAAGTACAATGCTGTCTGTGATCCAATTACATCCCTCTCTTCAACGAAATACAATCAACACAATTATTATTCAAATTTATGCACCAACCAAGCAAACTTATGTTAAAAAAAATGAAGATTTCCACTAACTACAGTTAGAAATTGATCAAACATTTAAATGAGACACATTGATACTTATTGGTCATTGGGATGTTTAAGTTGGAAAAAATGAGCAAAGCACAATAAGTAGTTGGAAAAGATGTTCCTTATGATAGAAATGAAATAGGACATCACATGGTGAAATTTTGCAAAACCAATGATCTGATCACAGCAAATGTGATTTTTCAACAGCATCAACAGCTACTAAAAACATTGACTTCCCCAGGTGGCATGTGCAGAAAGCAGACTGACTACATCTGTGGGAAGAGGCAATGAAAATGCTCAATACTAGCAGCTAAAATTAGACCAGTGGCTGATTGTGGAACATACCATCAATTGCTCATATGCAAGTTCCGGATAAAGCTGAAGATTAAAACATGTCTAAGAAAGCTGAAATTTGTTGTCTACACCATTTGAATTCAAGAATATATCAAGAACAGATTTGTTACATTGAGTATGAGTGATTGGAGAATTTATGACCCATAGGAGGAAATCAAGACCATGTTTCATAAAGAAAGCAAAGGGTCATTAAAAAGACAGGAAAGAAAAATGAAAATGGATGTGAGAAGAGACTCTGAAATTTGCTAATAATTATAGAATAGATTATAGAAATGGAAGACAGAATGAAGTTAAAAAGCTGAATAGAAAATTTCAAAGGACAACTGTCAAAGACAAAGCTAAATATTTTGGGGGGCGGCATCACTGCCTTCTGGTGGTGGGAGTAGGAGGCCCAGCCTTTGCTCCTGTGTAGCCCACTGATGGAATTGAAACTACATTCCAGAGGGTTGTAGTCCCGCGCACAACCACTATGCCACTGGGGCTCAGCTAAAAGCTAAATCTTTTAATGAAATGTTCAAAGACTTAAAATTAGAAAATCAAAAGAATCAAAATGGCATATTGGGAAAATATGACAGAGCATATGCCTGTTCATGTTCTCTCTCTTATTTCTTTGGGGGTATATGTACAGCAAAGGTATTGTTGGTGTATGCCTTGAATTGAAATATTGAAAGGTTCTAAAATATTGAATTATGCAGTAAGCACCAAGAAAAAATGGACAGAATACACACAGAATCACTGTACCAAAAAGAACTAGTTGACCATCCACCATTTCATAAGGTAGCATAAAATAAGACCCAGTGATACTGATAAAAGAAGTTCAAGCTTCACAGAAAGCATGAAGAGAAAATCAGGAGTCCAGGACTTGGTGGAATGCTAATTAAAATGTTTCAACAAGCATATAAAATGCTGGAAGCTCTCACTTGCCTAAGCTAGGAAATTCCGAAGATAGCTCCTTGGTCAACTGACTGGAAGAGGGCCATATTTGTGTCCATTCCAAGGAAAGGTAACTCAGCAGAATGAGCAAAGTATAAACCAATATCATTAATCATAGAAACAAGTAAAATATTCCTAAAAGCCCAACAACCATTTCAGCAGTAAGTTGACAGGGAATTGCCTTAAATCCTGGAATATCATTACTGGTATTAGACCGTGGCTCAAAACATAGAATACAAACACCAAAAGATGTTCACTTGTGTTTTATTGACTATTCAAATGTGTTTGTGCTAAAAGTAAACAATGGCTAACCTTGGGAAGAATGGGAATTCAAGAACTCTTCTGTGTTCTGGAGAAATTGTATACAAATCAAGAGGCAGTTGTGCAAACAAAAAAGGGGATTACTTCATGGTTTACAATCAGTGAGGGTGTTCATCAAGACTGTGTCTTCTCATCATATTTGTTCAATCTGTGTGCTGAGCAAATAACCAGAGAAGCTGGGCTATATGAAGAAGCTAGAAAATATGAAGACAATGTGGGAAGATTGGAGGAAGGCTTATTCACAACATGCAATATAGAGCTCATATAACCTTGCTTGCAGAGTGTAAGGAGGACTTGAAGTATAAAACTTTAGCATAGACTGGAACTCAGTATAAAAAAGACACAAATCCTCACAACTGCACCAACAGGTGACGTATGATAAATGGAGAAAAGGTTGACGTTGTCAACGATGTTGTATTGCTTGTATCCAAAATCAGTGCTTATGGAAGCAGTCATCAAGAGATCACTTTCTAGCACCTCTCTGGTCTGGTTTTAGCTGATGATATTGAGGTTCTTCAACTTCTCTTCCCACAGATCTGGGATTTCTGTGAAATTCCATTTGATTTCTGTGAATTCCATTTGGAAAAATCCATGTGTATCATAAACTTTTATGTGACTGAAAAAGTTTTTGGGTTATTTTTAAAAATTCTACTAAGTGATCTCCAGCTTCCTTTATGTCACCATGGCTGTATGTTCTATTTACTATTCCTTCTCTTTTGTTTCTAAATTCTGTTTATTAATGGTGATACTTATCAATGCATCGCTGTTGCAGTTTTGATCAATTTCTCACTGAAAAATATTGGCAGAATTCCTCAAATTCTTCAACACTAGATGTAATGTTTGGTGCATAAATTTAAATAACAGTTAAATCAGTCATATTTCTGGAAGACAGACATAAAAATAATTGTTTCAGAAATAGCTCTGTGTTTTAAGATAAATCTTGAGGTGCCCTTTGTGATGATGAATTCAATGCTATTTCTCTTGATTGTAACCTTCCTGGCATAGGAGACCATATGGTTTTCTAGTTCATTACAAATGACTGACACCTAGGATATAGAACTTGCAATAAATTTATAAGACTTTTAATTTTCTTAGATTTATACTTTGTACATTTCAAATTCCAATTATTAATAGAGTTTTAGAAGACTGAGTTTTTTATTTTATTTTTATTTTCCAGTCATGGCTCTTTATCAATTGAAAGCCCTGAAGACTTCCCCTTAGATTTTACTTCATTCAAATAATGATGGTTGCTTTCCTTTGAGAATGCATTTCTTCGTCAGTCATATTTTCTGTGCCTTTTGACCGGTGTGACTCATTTTCTAGCACTATCTCTTACAAATATCTGTTTCTATTCATTGAGCTTTCAGTATCTGACTGTGTTTCATGTTATGCATAATGTTTATAGTAGCTAATTCTTCTGAACTGGACAGCTGATTCCTTCTTAGAAGCTTCATCTTATTCTTCTGGAAGTGCTTCTGCTGAAACCGGTTTGCATTGTGTACCCTGCTTGAGTTCAAAATGCTACTGACATGATTTACAGCATACAACTCAAAAATGTCCACAGTATGACATATGACAAGCACAAATTGGTTCGAGATGTCTCTCCCTATTGAAGAAGTTAAATATTTAATTATAAAAAAGTGTATGTGTAAACACAGTGTGTTGCCAAGAGGTCCTCTATAGGACATCACCTTGGAAAAAGTGGCTCCTATGTCTGAAATAAGTTCTCAAACATTCTTTAATTTAATGGTTATTCTTGGCCCCACAATTATGCTAGGATGAATTGTCTAGAGAAACAAAACCAGTGCCACTCAAACACACATACAAGAAGGAACTTCATGGAAAGAAAACATCCCAGCCCAATCAAACTCAACTTGAAGGTGGCTGCCAATGTCAGTGGTCTACATGCAGTCACCCCTGTAGGCAGAGTATCTGAAGGTTGAGGGGAAAGGAAGGGGAAGAAGTTCCCAGTTCTTCTCCTATTAAAAGCCCACATCTGCAAACAGGAATCATGAGGCTGTAATTTGATTGATAGGCTAGACTTCAATCCTATACTTTACACAGTTATAATATAAAATAAGATTTGAGAAAATTCTATTAATGGGGATGCTATTAGTAGGGGCTGTGTGTTAATCCAGATAGACCAGAGGAAAAAAAATTCCTGGCACTCATGTATGTGCAAGAGATAATTGTATATCATGAAGTTATAATGCATAAATAGAACATCAATTCCAGTCCAATCAAATCCATAAATTTGATAGTAGCCCATGAGTTCCTCTTCAGACTTAAGCAGTACATGCAATGATTTTGAATACAGGAAGATCACAGGCTAGTGATGGAGAGTCCTATGGATTCAATGGGCATGGCTACATTTCCAGGCTTCTGCCTGCCATAACTGTGGCTACAGGTGGCTTCAGAATCTATAGCAGAGAGAAAGTGTCCAACCTCCAGGTTGGAAAAGAAAAGGTTCCAGAATTCTCCTAAGAAGGCCATGCCCACAAGGAGGCATCAATCAGTTTGCAACCTGATTGACTGGCTAGACCTCAACCTTATAACCTATTTATCAAGTTGACAGGCTAAGTGGAGCAAAGAGTCCCATTAATTCAAGGTCATGATATTTGAAGTTTCTGGCCCAAAGTTCTTCTGGCATTAAGATAGTACTTCTTCCAATGGCCGAACCTCTAACATAGGCAGCATGGCTTTTAGGGATTCCTTAGCCTGAAGACTTTGATTCCCTGTGTCTGGGCTTCTCACTTTTGTGACAGTTCCCATTGGTAGTATCCCCGGGTGTTCCCCTTTGGTCTTGGACCCTGATCCCATCTTTTCTCCTTGCATCTTCCATACTCCAGGACCTTCACTTTCTCCTCTACATCCTTATTACAGAACACCATGGAAGCTGTTTTTAATATATCTTTTATCTTGACTGATTAAGTAACTCACTTATCTTTCCTTATTTTTTAATGAATTTGCTGGGATCATCTATAAAATACCTTAATTTATTTATATTTATATTTAATCTCATTAAGTTCTGCATAAAAAATAAGATGTGGATGCTATTTGATCTGGCCCTGTAGTTCCTCATGATGGATAAATGTTGTGTGTGCTTGTCCTTCAGCAGTGGCTTAGGCTTCTGGGGTGCCAAGATTGGAGAGTTAGAGCTCACTTCAGATTCTGGTTTATTCTCTACAAAGACCAGTAAGAAGCCTGCTGGCATAATTTATCTAGCGAGCTGCTAACAGATATGTCAGCAACTTGAAAACACCAGCCACTTTCCAAAAGAAAACATCTCTTTGAGTTGACATTGAATCTATGATTGTGAGTTTGGTTTAGAATTAGAGTTTTGTATTAAGTGAGAAATACTTATCACACAACTAGAACAAGCAATGAGCATTTCACTGCTGATTGAAGCAGTGAAATACATGCCTTGAACTTTGGCATTGAAAAGAATGGCAAAAGTACACTTGGACTGCCAAATGAATAATCAAATCTGTCTTGAAAGAAGTACAACCAGAATCCTTAGAAGTAAAAATGGGGAGTATCATCTCATGTACCAAGGGGATGTAATGAGGATAGTTGAGTCCCTGGAGGAGGACATTAAGCTTGGTAAAGTGTAGAGGTAGCGTAAAAGATGAAGGCCTGCTGTGAAGTCTATTCCAACTCTTGTTGTTGTTATTCAGTGCCCTTCAGTTCCTTTCTGTTTACAGTCACCATGTACAACAGGAAGAGCCCCAAACAGTGCTGTCCTCACCATTTTTCTTATATTGCAGCCCATTCTTTCAGTTACGGTGTCCATTCATATTATTGAAGGCCTTCATCTTTTTATGTTACCCATTGTTAAAAGCTAAGCCTAATAGCATTGTCTCTATGTTTTCATTTATGAAATTATTGGCTTTCATTTGTACATAGGCCATCCATTTTTTATTTTTTTAATTTATTTTTAATTTTTATTTTTTATGGTGGGACTCAAAACCACCACCACAACAAAAAGCTTGTACAGAAATGTTCATCACAACACTACTCTCCATATACAAATTGTGGAAAAGCCTAACTGCTTACCAATAGATGAATGGCTAAGGAAACGTGGTACCTAGTATTGAAACTTAAGGCTTGAATCTTTTTTCACTTCATTCAACTTGAGATGTGCTGAGCTCTGCTTATTTCTGATTTCCAAATAATGTCTGTTACAAACACTTAGAAATAGTGTTTGTTACAAAATTTCAGGTCCACTCATAAATGCCCAAAGCGGCATGCCCCTCTAACCCTCAACCTGAAGGGGTTCAGCTCAAGCTTCGTGGGTCAGCAAACCCAACTCCAAGAAGTAAGTGCCCCAAGGCACCGCGTGCGAGTTAGTCTCAGCCCAGAACCTAAGCTCTCATTCCATAGGTCAGCAAATCCAAATGGCTTAAATCAGCCTCTTGCACAAAAGCCCTCCTCTTTGTTTTCTCTGTGGCTTGGGAAGCACATTAATCTGTTCCATACTCTGGTTCCTGGCTTTGCATGTTCTACTAAAGGGATAGCTGTGATCTGGACCAAAGAACTTCACTGAGCAGGTATTTGGGATTCATAGGGCATGCTCCGCTCCTGGTTCTTTATGGTGATGAGATTCTTCCTCTGGTGGCTCAGAGACATCATTTCATGTGGCATGATGCTACCTCAGGACATCCTGCAGACTTACTCACAGGTGAACCCTCTCAGTATCTCCCCTCCCCCATCTTCTTTTAAGACCCATACAAGAAACGGTCTTTTAGCCAAGAAACCTACATTAATGAGGTGCTTCTACCACCATGGGATCCATAAGACTTTCCACCCACTGGCCTGTGATCTCCCTCCATTTGGCATCATTGGTACTAAACTTAAAGACTAGTATCAAGCTTATGGACTTGATCTGGACTTGCCTGGGATCTTTTCTTAATGTACAATTACTCTTACAATTATACTTTGTATAAAGCTCTTCCTATAAACATATGAGTTTCTATGAATTTGTTTCTCTAATGAACCAATGCAGTGACAAAAAGAAAGAAAAAGAAAGAAAAAAGTAACTCTTGAAGTTGCTTATGTACATCGAAACACCTCTAGAGTTTTTTTTCCCTTAGTTTGTATTCAAATGTTCTCATAAAGCATTATGGCTTTATGAGATATCCTAACTAATTTGGTTAATGTTGCATTTGATGATTCCATACTTCTAGTTTGTTGTATAATGTTAGGGGCTTAAAAGCTTAGAGTAGGCAAGGTACAGCAATTGGTCTTTCTCCGCCCAAGGTAACAGAGGAAGAAGGCAAGGCAGGACCAAAAGGAGAATATGTATTATATGGCTAATTTTTCCATGAAAAATAATTTTCTTTGCTACGTGACCTGGAGAACTGGATTGCATTTAGATAACATTACTGAAAAATTGCTAATGATAGGTTTCATAAAGGAATCCTAATCCAAAGGAAGGTGAAATTCTGAAGAGACTGTAAATTTCTCACAGACTATGGGCTTTCTGTGTTCCTGCAGACTGTACGAATCCATGCTGCCATTTCCCTGAAATAATGCTTAAACTTTAAACCAAAAGCCCAGATTTAAACTTACCAATTGCTTAGATTGACTTGTTAAAAGTTCTGCCTTGAACATTAGATTCTTTTAAGATTAAGCTAAAAAAACTACCTAAAAAAAAACCTGAGAAGATTAGATAACAACCTTCAGAGCGATGAGATTATGATCATGAGAAATGGACCATTCAAGAAATGAAGGTGACAAGAAAGACTACTCATCTAAAATCATGTACTTAATGCCACTGACTTGTGCTTGTAGAAGCTGTGCAATTGGCATATGTTTTACAATGTGGCTTCTGAATGAAAACAACAAAATATATTTTTCCTCTTTTTATTTTCTGGGGGGCATCACTGCACTCTGGTGTTTGTGGGAGCTACTAAGCCTTGCTGCTGCTGGGTTTGAACCGCTAAGCCAGTTGGCCACAGTCCCATACTCAACCACTATGCCACCAGAGCTCAGCCAATATGTTTCCTTTAAGTAAAGATAATTCTTGTATTCTGGAATTGGATGGATCAGATCAATAATTCTGTTATTGGAATAGGAAATGAGGAAAAGCCAGCTTGGGGAAAGGAAGCTCATAATTTCAGCTCTGGAAATGTGAGGTTGGGCTTTTTTAGAGACATCCTGGAAAGAGTTCAAGCAAACACGTTCATTCATGTGCAGTCAGAATGTCAGAGACCAGCACAAAGGTCTGGAAGGGCACATTTGTGAGCTGTTGGCCTACAGGAACTGGTTTCATACCAATCTTCACAATAATATTTTCTAGGATCAAGTACTGAATGCAAAATAGAGGGTAGTCTGCAGAATTCTAACCTCTAAACATAGAGACGTGCAATCCCAACTGAGATGGAGTAACAGCAGGAGAGCGAGTGCATAATAAGAAGGGATTTTGTCTCAATGTATAGTCTGATAACTTCTTGCTTCAAGGAAGAAGACAAAGTCAATTTTACTGCAAGTTCACGTAAGATGAGGATTTTTAAAAGCCTATTGCATCACATAGCAGAGGAATATTGATAAGAGACTGACTCATTTGGTGGAGGGGCAGGAAAAGATCCAAGTAAAATTGACAGGAAATATGGTGAAGTTTTTTTGTTGTTCTTGTCATTATTTTTGTTGTTTTGTTTTAAAATTTACACAACTTCCCAACATTCTTTGTGATCAAGGAAAGGACTCACAGGGCTCTATCATTTATTAAAGTAAATACCTAGATATTCTGCAGAGGTACCCCCTTAGAAGGATCATTACGGTATAAAAGAGTATACTTTTATTTTCTTTCTTTTTAAAGTCATTTTACTTGGGACTTGTGCAACTCTTCTCACAATCCATCCATCCATCCATGTGTCAAACACATTTGAAAATGTATAGTCATTATCATTCTCAAAGCATTTGCTTTCAACTTGAGTCCTTTGTATCAGCTCCTCATTTCCCCTCCCTCCCTCCCCACTTCCCCCTGCCTCATGAGCCCTTGATAATTCATAAATATTATTGTTTTGTCATACCTTACACTTTGCAACGTGTCCCTTCACACATTTTTCTGTTGTCCATCCCCCAGAGAAGAGGAGTACATTTTCATACACTAAGTCCAGCATCCATAGGCTCAACCAAAATGTCAACAAGCAAACCAAACATAAAATGCACAGCACTCAACTTAGCAAATGTACCTTTGAGCTTTTTACATGTATTACAATTAAAGAATGAATAATGTCTGTTCCCCACATTGAATTGGTCTGAAACTCTGGAAACAAATAAAGGAAAAGAATCTATGTCCTTTATTCATCCATTCAGGAGTTTCTTTGATGAGATTACCATCTTTTAGAGACAGCTGAACTGTACTGGTGCCATTAAATATCTGAGTGCTATTATTAACTTTCCTCATGTTTTTGTTCTCACAAAGCTAACTTTCCATAATGACTTGACTTCCTATTTAGCTTATGGATAAAGAGAGAATAGGTTCATGTGAAAGGTTGCCAATGTGGTCTCATTAGCAACGATAGCTCTCCAACGCTGCTCCATTCTGCTTTTATGTATCTGTCTCTTGGGCCTGGTTAATTAAGTAGTTTGGTCTTGAGAAATGTTCTCATTCCTTGTCAATAATAGGACCAGACTTCTGAGAAAGTAGCCTTTAAGAATATATTTTGGACTCCAGCTGGTTCTCCAAGGTCAGACTTCTAGGATAACCATGGGAGAAAACCTTAGTCCATTTGATAATATATACCCCTCTCTTAACAACTTTCCTTGGGCATGAGATTTTCCTGGTTTACATTCTATCCATTTCAAAAGCTATCCCTCACCTCTGTTCACCTCTATGCATCACCTCTGTGGTGAAGGGAAATTACTCAGTATGGTTCCTCTAACCATTGCCAGTCATACAGTGAGAAAATGCAAACAAGATGTGGATTGCTCAGTTGTACTTTTTCTCTGAGTTTCTGTTCCTAGTAGTATCAAGAAAATTCCTGTCGAAGTAGAACTACCACCATGTGCTACAGTAAGGAGAGCATGAGATAGACTTAGCAGGCCAGAGAAGAAGTAAATCTGATTACCTTTGGACCAGAGACAGGCTTGGAGTGTGGGGCTGCTTTAGGCACTTCTGAGTACGAGAGGAGCTTTGGTGCACTAGACTGGGGAGGGAAGGAGCCATGGCACCACCTGTTGGGGAGGATTAGGGCCAGAAAGAGAATTAGCCTCTTGGCATGGCAAAGGAGAGGCACGACTGTGGGGAGAACATATGTCCTCATAATGTCTTCTGATCTTGAGTTGTGGCAGCCTGATAACTTCTGTAGTAGAAGTATTATAATAGTGGGTGCTATCTCTTAATTCTGTGGGGACATTGCAAGCGGTGATCAAACCTAACATAATAGTAAAGTGGTGTGGGTGGGATGATTGCCAGAATTGGATCAAGGGAGTTGGTAGGTAGAAGCACATGGGAACCCTGCCTTATAGAAGGCATTCCTTGGGCAGATGAACTGTTAGATTTTCCCTGGGCCCTTAGGTAGTCAGGAAGGTTAAACATAGTCCTTCTACTATTTCATACTGATTGCTTTGTGGGTAGGTAGATATCATTTATTTCCCCTGCATCTACTCAATTGCCCTAGGCATACAGACTATTGAAAATAAAATAAAAATTTAAGTGTTTGCACAATATCATTGACCTGGATTTGAGCACAGGCAAGGCATTTTTTTTCCTCTTTTGGTCAACAGCAAGCTATTGTCTTTGGTCTGCGCTATCTTGTCATTTATTGATTTCTGATTCTTGGAGATTAACACCATGAGGGTCTTTATTGTCATTATTGTAAATACAAAATATCCGTTCAAGAGCGTGAGCTTTACGTGGTAGATAACAGCTGAAAAGAAAAAGGGATGCACTGTAATTGAATGCTTAGCAAAATTAACATTCAGTGGAAACAATTGCCACATACGCTCAAAGAACAGATCGCCCATAACATGCTCCATTTGTGAGGGAATATTAAAGACCTGCTCTCATAATTTTTCTTTCCACATTTATAGATTTGTGTCTGCTGAAAAAATAGTGAAAATCTAATGAAATGTTTAGTTTTAATTAAAATGGAAAATAAAGCCCTGTACAGAGGAAACCAACAGCCCACAGAACAGCAAACAGGACTGATTTTGTATCTTAAAGGCCTGCACTCATGATCGTCTACATGTCTCTATTTTAGAAAGTTACAAATACAATTAAGCTCACATATTGCATCATCACCAAAATGAACTGTGTTGTCAGCAAAAACAAACAAACTAGAAAATGAAATAGCCAAACCAACAACAGCAGAAAGTTCAGAATAAAGTATTCCAAACTGGCGAGGGCTGACCGAGCCAGTGGGCAGAATAGATATATATTAAAGAACTCATAGAGGGTTATTCTACATGAGAAGCTGGTCTCTTTTGTTTTAGTTCTTATTTTATTTTATTTTTCTGAAAAGACAAGATAGCACATGACCACCCTGTCTCTATATCTATAAAGTTCTATGTTTATGACCCTAAAAGTAGCCTGATAAAAGAAATGATCAAATTGGTTGGATAGAGTTTTAATAGATCATTCTTCATAAATGATGATTGGAACTTGCAATGTATATGTAGCTGGATATAATCTGGACTTTTCACCCACATGAAATTATGCAATAAATTCTCTTTTTTTGTCTCTTGCCACTTGTTGTTATGCTCATTCTTTGCTAGTTACACTGTGTTTCTCTGATTTTTTCCCTCTACCATAAATCTTTTCATTTTCTGTACATTGTTTCTCTTTTGGGTCATGTCTCAATTTTTTTTCTACGTGTGAATATCTAATGTACTTCCTTCACCCTTTTTTTCTCAGCATTTGGATGTTTCCTGTTGTTTTTTTTTTAATAATTTTATTGGGGACTCTTAAAGCTGCTACAGCATTCAGTACATGATTTGTATCAAGCACATTTGCACAAATGTTGCCACATACATTTCCAAACATTTTACACTTGAGCCTTTGGTACAAGCTCCTCTTTTAAAAAAACAAACAAACAAACCAAAAAAAAAAAAACTCCCCTTTCCCCTCCCCCCTCTTTTTTTAATCAATCATTTTATTGGGGACCCATACAACTCCCATCACAATCCCTAACAACATTTTTTTGTTTTTTTATGTATATTATTTCTTGATCTTATACATGTTACATCAGAGTCGAATTTTGTTATTGTTGTTCCAAATGCTTAACCAGCTTCCCTTAACTGGCCATATGACTAATAGAGTAATTCACATTTTCTTTTCTATGTTGGAAAAATACTTTCCTACTATGCCTTTGTATCTCCTGGTATCTGTTTCTTTTAATGCATTTAATTATGTCTGTCTTTTTATGAACTGTATTATAAAATCAGCTTGTGAAATATATTTAAAGTTTGTAGGTCAACCCAAAGTATCTTTTTTCACAGTTGTTTGGACAATTCTAATGAATCAATCACTTCCAGTTCAAAATAAGAAATTCCATTCAAATTTCATTGTGGTTGCAGAAAGTCATTGGAAAATTTATGTGGAAACTGAAGTATTTAGTGTTCTCATCTAAAAGTGCTAAATTTCTATAATATCTTTTTTCAATTTTGAGAAATAACTATGTCTTACACAGTTTTTCCTGTGTATTCACTAAATAATTATACTTTTTGAGCTTATTATTTTCAGAGGAAAGCAAAAAACATGAAAATTAACTTCCTATCCATCAATGTGAACACTAGCTAAGATTTTTCAATGATTTAATTTTAATTTCTAAATAGTGATTTAACTTATGGTGGTTATAGAATTAATATCTATAGTCATGGTTGAAATTATTAACATCTCAAATTCTCTAAATAATTTGAAAATATTTCCTTTCACATCCCAATACCTCGAGAAATGTTTTTCTTTAATTCTTATGTTAGATGGCATTATTATAAATGCAACTCATCTTGTATATACTTTCAGTTCTTCATTGCAATTATTTATTGACTCAATTTGCTATTATGAGAAATTTATGCATTTCAATCTTCTAGGCCTACATTTGCCACTTAGTCCTTCTAACTGATATTTTTCATTATCCTTAATGAAATGAAACAAGTTTAAATCTCTCTTTTTTGATCCTCCAAGTACAATAAATATCATGAGGTCCATATCTGATTTTCTCTGGCTTCCTCTCTACTCCACTCTTATGTTGGGTTAAATAATCTGTTGCGGTGGCAGAAATCACAGACAATAATCAAAGTTAAGATTTATTAGGGAAACCAATAGCTTAGACCAGTCAGGATCAGTAAACAGTATGTATACAGACATTGGTTTCCTGAGCAGCAGCCAAGTCTCTCTCTCTCTCTCTTCTTTCTCAATGTTTCAGTCACATGGTCCCTTAGGCATTATGTGCTTGGCCAGTGGACCTGTGCCATCGTTCCATCATCTGCTTCCCTGAGCCTCTATACCAAACCCTATGATGCAATCGGTCTTGGTCCCTTCAGCCTCTTCACACACAGATCTTGAATGTGCTATTCCAGGGTGCTTCTCTTCACTACTGCTACTTCAAAGATGGCTCATCAAAGACATCTTGCCACAGTATACAACAAACATGGGCAACAGGAGAAAACTTTACCCAGTCCTGAGCCATCTTCGCAATTGTTTTTACATTCAAACTCATTGTTGCAGCCACTGGGGTAATCCCCTCTTGAAGGGCCTTCCTCTTTTTCACTGCCCCTCCACTTTACCAAGCATGGTGTCCTTCTCCGGGGACTGGCTTCTTCTGACAACATATCCAAAGTACTACAGGCAAAGTTTCTGCATTCTGCCCTCTAAGGAACATTCTGGCTGTATTTCTTCAAGACAGGGGTGCTTGTTTGTTTAGTTGTCCTTTTGCTATTTTGTTTAGTTTATAGCACATTCAATATTCTTTGCCAGAACTATCATTCATACTCTATCAGTCCTCTGTAGAGTGCCACCCAGTCATTCGAGGGGAATTACAGAGACTTGGATAGAAATCCGTATCAAGAAATGTTACTCCACCACAGCATGTAGAGTTGCTATTTATTGATACTTTGTCTCTTATTGCAATTAAGGACTTGTATACATGTCAGTTTTTAAAAGTTTGTGCAAAAAATGGGATTGAAAGATAACTGTATTTTTTCATGAACTTTTTAAAGCCCTCAAAAAGTACACAACTGTTGTGTAGAGGTTGTGCGCGGGACTGCGGCCCACTGGGATGGAGGTTCAATTCCAGCAGCGGCTCCACAGGAGGAAAGGCTGGGCCTCCTACTCCCACCACCAGAGGGCAGTGATGCCCCAAAAACAAACAAACAAAAAAAAAAACCCAAAAAAGTACACAATTGAATACTATTATCAGCAGCACATATGCTAAAATATGCAATTGAAGAGTAAAAGATGAAAGGCTGGGTAAATGTGAAGGCATTCTAAAAAAATTGTGGATAAAACCCATTGCAGTTTAGTTTAATTTCTTGCAGCCTTTTTAATCCCTTGTGCATATTATTTTATATTTATAAATATAATTTTATGTTCATCATGTATTTATTTTTTTCAAGATTCATGACTTTATTATAAGGGCAAACAAACTATTCGACTCACCTCTAGAATAATATTTCTTTGAACGTAGTGTTCAAAGAACAATCTTCCCAGCACTGAAACTGTCAATCAATCTTTCCAGTGCATGTTTATAAGAAACAATTCATGAAAAATATGAAATAGGTGAATTCTTAGGCCTTTATATAACTTAGTTGGACTAGGGAAAACCTAGAATATTCTTATAATCAGGCAAGACTTGGGAAAATTCACCCAATCATTCCTTTAAATATTCTGTGACTAGTATTTGTGTCTTTGCTTTCTCTGTTGTCTTCCCACTTTTTTCTGTTTCCCACCCTCCTTCCCTGCCTCCCACCATCCCTTCCTTCATCCATCTTTCATCTTTCCTTCCTGCTTATCCATCCTCAGTTGCCTGTACTACCATATAAATCACTTTAAATTATACCTGTGTATGCATATATACATATATATTACCATTGTAAATTTCTACAGTTTTGAAAGTTAAAATATATCCACCTTACCATTATATTTGCTTGATAGCTGAACAACTGTTCAGGTTATGCTGTCTCCCAGCATATGAAGACATTGCTCACATAGCTTATGTCATTCAGTTATTTGTTTCTAAAAGATAGCCTGCTTCTTTTTAAAAATTATATCTAGAAATATTTACAATATTACTTTTAATTTTTGATCATCTAAAATTTCACAAGATAAAAAAATTAAACACTTTGCCCCGAACACTTATTTAAGCATAAAATTGTGTATTTTCATTTACTCATAAAGAAATCAAATGCTTCTTAGGCATCTTACAATTGTATTGTTTGCTTTTCTTGACATCTCCAAATTTTTATAGACACACATTGAACTTCAGCATGCCATCTATTCATCAATCTATACATAAACATACATCCTTTTTACTCACCACTACAATATAAGACATTTCTTAAGCTTTCCTTCCAGATTCATGACATTATTTAGCATGGTCATTTTATTACTAAGCCCATTTAGCCAATTTTTACAAAATTTGCTATGGTTTTATTTAGAAAATAAAACCACTCACTGCCAAGGAGTTGCTGCTGCCCCCTACCAACCCCATAGAACAAAGCAGACGTGCCGCTTTGGGTGTCTGAGACTGTAGCTGCTTGTTGGAATAGAAAGTGCTGGCGTTCTTTCACCAAGCAGCCAGAGGTTTTGAACTTCTGGTCTTGCAGATTATACAACATTATGTAAGCACCACACCAACCCAATTACTAAGTGTTAAAAAGATGTGCATCATGTGTACACAAAAATGTATTGTAGTGACAGTTGTACACGCACTTGTTCATGTGTCTTTTTGTTATTCTATAATTCCTTTAAATCTAAGGATGCTGAAATGTCCTTCTCTCCTAGGGTTATAGCTGTGCCTTCCCAGAGTTACAAAACCAAACGAAATTCCTGCCCCAAAGTTGATACTGGCTCAGGGCGACCCTGTGGGACAGGGTGTTAGTAGTCGAGGGAGTGACCACTGTGTCTCAAGGGCTCCTCCCAAGGGATACAACTTACCACGTGTTCCATCTTTTTTCCTGTTTTTGTGTGTTCTCCAAAGATTGGCTCTCCTCATTTATCTACTGAGATGTTTGACAAATGGATGCATCGAGAGTCAGGTGGCATGCCACACGTTCTCTTCATCCTTCTCAACTCAGTTAATGAAGACCAACTACAGAAATTATCTAATTGGTGAATAACATTTATTAGTGTTTAGACCTACCTTCAGCTCTCAAGTTTGAAAAGCTAACAAGTAGGTCAGATACTGACTCGACTGCCAAAATAAGGAGGATTTTCTCCCAGTGTTATCATTAAAACTGGCCTGTCTGCTTGCTCCGTGAGAAAGAGAAGATCACTTCGCAGGGATTGCAGGAGTCTTCCAAGTATGTCTCATGGGATGTGACCAGAAAAGGTAATGACAAAGAACCAGACTCAGAACATGCTGGGGTGTGATCGATGGATTAGAAATAAGGAAAGTGAAAAGTAGAAATCAAAGATCTTCTTGAGTTCGTTGGGTCAAGGGTGTAAGAAGAGGAGTGGCTCGTGATGAAAAGGAGAAAACATGAGGCTTTCTCATCACTATCACGTGTGTAGCCTTGAAAGACCCACATAGGCAGGTGTGCATGAGCCTCTCAGGCTGCAATGCGCCAGCATCAACTTGAGGACAGTGGCTTTGAGGGGTTCATCTTGTTCATGTTTTGAGATAAAGCACCCTCCATGACTTAGATTTTTTGGTTTTAAAATGACAACATGAAGAGGGCTTGTTTCGGCGTCACACACACTAAAAATAATTATAGCGTGAAGGAACACTAAGTAGGTTAGTCTTTATAATGGCATATATGTTCACAATGTCTGCAATATTATATGACTTACTATGTAGAGATGTGTATGTGATCTATAATTCAGTGGATGCATTTAGCTGCTCAATTTTCAGCAGGAAGAAAAATGATCCCTTAGCTATTCTATTTTATGAATGCCACAGATGGGGATGAAAGCCACACAGACTCTGGGCAAGGGTCCTTTCACTGACACAGACACACGCGTCACTCGCATATTCTGGGAGTCACATAGATTTTGTTTTCAATATCATGAAATCACCCATATTTGCATGGCTCTTGTGATCGAAACTGTGGTTTCTCAACTTTTTAAACATGGCAAAATCCATTATTTGAATTTCCTTAAGTGGCATAATGGTCTTTCTTTTCCTTTCCTAATGCATGCTTTTTCTAATTGATTTAAAACAAAATCAGCTCAAATGTGGTATTAGTGTTGGGGGAGTGGAGCAGTGAGGAGGTCCTGTGGTAATTGAGCAGGGTGGCCTGTTAATGAGCGTGGCAGTGCTTTTGAAGAGCAGCTATTTAGGGGGAAACACTGGAGTGGGTGGAATGTTTCCTGTCGTTGCATTCCTTTTCTGACTTTTCTCTGATTCACATACTCAGTGTTGTGCTCTACAAGTTCTGTGATTGGCACACCAATCCCTTTTATCTCTGGGCTCTGTATTTTGTCCTCTGGAACTCTGAAATAGAGAAAATCGATATCTTTCCTAAACAGATTGTGGATGGTGGCAGATCCCTTCTTTAGTTCTGCCTTTTCCTTTCAGCAAAGTGGGTAATCTCACAAGCACAAGATGTCAACAAATGAACCTTGTTGTTATTGTCCCAAGCCATACCTTGTTTTTGTTGGTGGTGGTGGAGGTGTTTTCTGGTAATGTGCTCTCCTTAAGACCTTGTCACATTTAGGAAGATGCCATTTATATAGATGAAGATTGGTAGAACCATAATGGTAATTTTTTCAACTGCAATTTATTGTTTGCATGATGCCCAGGTAGACTGCTAGATGGATTATGTAAATCACATCCTTCCTTCCATATAATCACCACAACCCTCTTAACACTTAATACTTTGTGATCTCCCACAGATTTCCATAAAACTAAAAGCAAGTGCTGTTAAAGATAGCACAGCATAGTAGTAGATTGCTGCGATCCAAATCCAGGCTTGTTTCATTCCACATTCTAGGTAGTTGATTAGATTAAAACTTTCCTTGTAGACAAGGGTTGGCGGGCACCCATAAGTGTACAACAAAGGACTATATTTTTTAATGTATTTGCTCAAGTCTCGGTGCCGTTTCAGAATTGTTCCATTAACAGTGGAACGATTGGATCACCCAAAACGTATGGAATAAAATTCAGAACATCCTAGAAACATGCTAGACATTTTTGGGGGACGCTGGAAAGAAGAGATTCTGTCTTGAAGTATGTGCTGTGGAAACCATCAATGTCAACATCGACTAGTTAGTAATGATAGGTGGAACATATGGTTAGGGACAATATGTATAAAGCTGCCAACCATAATATATGGATATTGGTGGCTTGAGAAATCTTTCAATAGGCATTGAAGGGCAGAGGGAGTTCCTTCCTGTTAATGACTGGAGGCATATATCCATTTCAGTATGAAGACAGTATTCTGGGACTAACAAAACCTACCTAGACTTTAATGTTGCCACTCGGAAGGATAATGGTAAGCAGGACAATAATCTAAAGCCTGACTTTTCACTGCTCTCAAGAGCCTGCCATGCAATTCTTATGGTCTACAGTGACTGCAAAAACTAGGCTTATACGATGCAGGGGTCCTAAAGACAAATTATTTCTGCACACCACACACAATTGACTTGCAATAAAGAATGGGACAGAATAATAACCTAAGGCATCCTGAGCTATAGGTAAATGAAATCCCTTATGATTTAACCAATCTTCCTTCAGTCCCAAACTTACAGTGGCAATATGAAATTTATTTTGGACACACTTTCTGGGCATTACTGTGGAGACACTGCTCTCTTTTTAGACTGTTCGGTTCTTTATGAGGTTGACAGCCTCAATAAATTTTCCTCTGAGTTAAAAATAATCAGGCTTTATGTCACGATCTAAGTTTCCTCTGAAAGTTGTAATATAGCCTACCTCTAATACACAAGAACCACCCTTGCTATTGTGAACTCCCACGTGTATGCAAACAGAGCCACTCAGAAGGAAAAGGTAGTAAGAGTTCACACTTCAATTTCTGGCTCTCAATCTAATCTTTAATTTTCTCTATGAATAATTAGATGTGCTTACTCCTTGAAAACCCTATAAAGCAACTCTGAATAAGCAAGGAAATGGTAAAGTATAGCTAATCACACATTCTCTGCTGAAGATCAAGTTTCTCATGCATTAAAATAAAAAGAAATTATGAGATTTCATTTGAAAATTCGGCATGCTGTAGAGTATGCAAATTTTCTACTGTACTAAGTTAATTTGATCTATATTTAGCTAGTCTTCTTTTTCCCCTCACAGTGGACAAACCTTATCATTGAGTGTCCACATTTTTACCTTGCCTACCTGGGAAAATTGGAGAAAACTTTGCTTCTCTTTCAGTAACATAAGGTTTCAAATACCTAAAAAGGTTGTTTATTTAGCATATAATCTTAAGACTTTTTTTTTCCCACTCTTCCTTTCTGACTTCTATCTAATCTTCGCTTTGTTCTCTTGGACTAGACACCTTCTCTCATCTCTTCTAATTACTTCTTACCTGATTTTATCAAGTAGTCTCAAGAATGTTTTCTTCTCATTCTTTCAGGAAAATCCTATACCTTTTATGATTGCAATTATTTTTATTTTCTAGAGATGACTCAAAATATCTCTCATTCAACACTATTTCTTCAGCTTCCATGTCATATGCCCTATTAGCACCAGTATATTCCCCCATACATGTTTTTTGCAACACCAATATATGACAATATCAAATATATTATATTTCTAAATAGGCAGTGTAGATTTCTTCCCTTTGTTAAACTAAGGTCAATATTAATCTTCCAAGGCCAAACTTGAAAACACTGATTCATTCTTGCTTACACTATGCTACATATCTTTCTAAATGCTCCCCAATATCTTTCTCTTCTCCAAGTTCTGGTCTTGGTTGCTGCTGTTTTTAGGTGACCTCACGTCAGTGTTGGCTCATAGCACCCTTTGTACAACAAAATGGAGCACTGCCTGATGCTACACTGTCCTAACCAGCCTGATTATGTTTGAGTCTGTTGCAACAGTCACAGACTTTATCAATCCACCTCCTTGAGCGTTTTCCTCCTTTCTTTATTCTTTGCTTTCATAAAGATCGATGTTCTTTTCCAGGGACTGTTCTCTCCTGACAGCATGTTCAAATGAGACTGTTGAAAGTGCCATGACGTATGTCAGACATTCCATAGTTCTCAATGTGGCATCTTCACTCTGCAGCACTCCAAAGAATTCTGGCCCAGAAGATCTACCTGATGTTTCTTCCCTTATACCTCGCGCATGGAATTCGGGACATCTTTTTGGATTGAAGCAGACATTTCCCACTTAAGGAAATTCTGAATATCAGCAAGCACTGTGGATTTAACCAAAAAAAAAAAATCTTGTGTCTTTGAGACTCTTGGAAAGTTTCAGGGTGATGCCTCAGAACAAAGCCATCCTAGAGTTAGGTGCTCGTGTCTTCTCCTGTCTGGTGGCGTGGCTTCTTGTTGGGCTGAGATCCACAAGCTCCGCACCTCCAAAGCACCAGCAGCTCTGTGGGAGACAGACGGGTTCCCTCCGCACACGGACAGTCACAGTCTGGAGAGCGACAGTGGGTGGCTGCGCATCAGCGCTGACGTGACGGCACCGAGTGAGAAGCTAGGGGCATGCAGCCCTGCCTGGCTGCTCACTGCGAGGTCGGGTGCTGGAAAAAGTCATGGGATTCAAGCAAGCCATCAGCCTGTTCGCTGCCCTAAGGGCCATTTTATCTATGAAATGTGCTTCAGTTGATTACATACAGTACACATTGTAGACTTCATTCTATTATTTTATATAGTTGATACTTAAATAAGAGCCCTGGAAGAGGTACACAAAACTGGATTATGAGTTTTAAAAGCTTAATTGGAAATAGTAAATAGCACCCAACAAAAACAATAAAACTCTTTTTTTGGCATCACTGCCCTCTGGTGGTGGGAGTAGGAGGCCCAGCCTTTGCTCCTGTGGAGCTGGAATTGAACCTCCATCCCAGCGGGCCGCGGTCCTGCACACAGCCACTATGCCACCGGGGCTCAGCCAACAACAAAACTCTTATGTAACATATTTTGATATTGCTTCTTGATTGGCATTCTCACTTGCAACGTCCGTCACTTCTGTCCAGAGCCATCATTTCCCTGTAAGAGTAGGATCCCATTCTTTTCAGAAACAAACTCACTGTCTTTGAATCAATTCTGACTCCTGGTGGTGCTATGCTGCAGGGTAGAACTGTTCTAATAGGTTTTCAAGACTGCAGCTATTTACAGGAAAGCCTCCTCTTTTTCCCTAGTGGCAGGTGGTAGTTTTGAACTTCTGAACTTGCGATTAGCAGTCAAACTCCTAAGCACTAGCCAATCAGAACTTCTTCCCATTTCTTTAGAGGAAGGCTAATAAGACAATAGTTGTGTATCTGATAGATTATTTTCTCTGAATACATTGTTTTTTTCCTTGAAAACACCCTTTCTTTTTCTGCTGAAAAAAAGAGCAATTTTTCTGATGGCATTTTTAGCTCTTTGCACCTTTCAGGGAAGTGTATAATTCATTCACCATACTTTAAAGAAATTTACGGTGTAACACTATTGAAACAAATGACAGTGGCCACTTTCTGGTTATTTGGCACTTTCCATTTTACTTTATATACATATCTGTTTACTGAAGAAACAACTGTAAGGGAATAATGTAATATTTCATCAAAAGTATGACTAATGTTATGAAATGAATGAATGTTACAGGAAGAGTTCCTTCTAATTTTTTACACCAATGCATGGAATGAACATTGCTCAGAATGCTTAGCACAATGTAGAGAAGATGAACATTGAAAAGGAGCTGAGAAAGTGAATTTGTTTGCAAACCTAGGCTGCTGCGCAGCTGCTCACCCTCAAGAGCATCCTGATTGCCTGGGCCATTGTAACAACCAGGTCCCTAGGCTCAACACGCACTTAGATTTCAATTCTCCTGAGCTGGGGCCAACCAGCTGAATCCCGCCACTGGTTTGAATCCAGCAGCTGTGCTCCTGGGAAAAAGATTGACAGTCTCAGGAATCCAAAAGGACATTTCTTCTCGTTCTATCAGGGTTGTTATGTGTCAGTGTTGATTCAAAGTCTGGAATGCCTGAGATGGAGAACCCTGTCATTCCCTACACCCCGCGACCATTGCTTTTGAGACACTGCCATCAAAGGTAGTTTGCTCCGGTTTGGTATCAGCATGCCAGTTCCAGCCCTGACCCACCCTACGTGTCACAGAATGAAACTGCCCACTCCTGCCTCTTCTTCACAGCGGTTCCTATGTTGGAGCTCACTGCTGAAGCCACTGGATCAATCTATTTCACCAAAGGTCTTCCTGCTCTCTTTCTTTCTTTCATTTCTGATGCCTTTCTACTTTACCAAGCATACTATATTTTAGCACTGGTCACTCCAGATAATAGGTCCAAAGTACATGAGCTGAAAACTTGCCATACTTGCTTCTAAAGAACTTTATGTCTGTACTTCCAATAGGGATGTGTGTCCTTTTGAATATCTCTAATACTGTCAGTGTAGTACTTCACTAGCACCACACTACAAATAATTTATCTTCTTCCTTTCTTCTTCAATATCCAAATTTTACAAAAATGTGAAGGGATTGAAGATAACCAGGACTTGCAACAGGCTGCGTCCTCCACCTCAAAGTAATATTTCCACTTTCAAAAACTTTAGGGAAGTCTTGTGTAGCATACAATGTAGTGTGTCATTTGTTCTCTTGACAACTGCTTCCATTAGCATTACTTGGAGATCCAAGCAACACAGAATCCCCGACAATATCAATCTTTTCTCTATTTATCAAAGAATAGACAACACATAGACTTTAAAGCACTATGGGGGGGGGTGGTCAGTACCAATTCCAAATATGTGGACTCCCCAGAAGAGTACACTTCAGAGCACAACACTGAATCTATAGCTTGGGGAGAAGGGCACATCTGATTAGAGCACACAGGACAAATGAAGGGGATGGAGAGTGAGGGGAACTCATCCTGACCCACCAAGCCCAGAGGATGATATTCCTGCTCAGACTGGACAATGCACAGAGAGAACCATGTCCCTCACTGAACCATAATGCTACCAGGGACAAGCCTGAAGACACAGTCAGGGAATTTTGGCCAATCTGACCCCATCACATGGCTGAAACACCAAGGGAAAGCAGCAGACCATCAGAGCAAAGCAATGAAATCCCCAGGGAATGCCAAAGATAGACTTTGGGGACTGAGTCTGGAATTCCATCAGACTCAACTGGAAAACACTTCTAAAGTTCAAGAAACAGACCTGAAACTTTTTATAGGCTTTTCCTTTTTTGTCATAGGCTTTTGGTTACTGTTGTTGTCATTTTTATTTTGTTTTTGTTTCTATCTTTCTTATTTTGGTTTTGTCTTCCTTTGTTGTTTTGTTTGTTTTTGCCTAGTTTTGTGCATATTAATGTCTCTGCATTTCTATCTAAATAGGATAAGTGAGATAATTTGGAGACAAAACAAAAGGTCTGATGGTTCTGGGAGGGCATGAGAGAAGTGGAAGTGGGAGAAAGGAAGTGAGAGAGGAGTGTTCCACCAACCCAGACATAAGGGAACAATAAGTTAAACTAAAATCAATGGAGAGACAAGTGTAGGTTGTCTTGTGGGACTTAATCAAAGCCAATTAAAATGTAAGGAATTACTAAACCCTAATGAAAGCTGAGTATGACAGTGGGAAAAGAGGAGATTAAAGGGGAATACAGGAAACTAGGACATTTATAGAGGTCTGGATACAGGCATGTGTATATGTAAATATATTTCTATTTAAGGAGAGGGAGAAAGATCTATGTACTTATTAGATCTATAAGCTAAGGATTAAGGTAGCAGATGGACATTGGGCCTTGATTCATATACTCCCTCAACACAAGAATACTTTGTTCTAATAATCTGGTATTCTGTGATGCTCACATTCCCGACAATATTGCTGAAGAAAACAATGAGTACATATACAAATGTGGTGAAGAAAGTTGATGGTGGTCACTTATCAAACTACATAGTGCCTGAGGTCTTAAAGGATTGAAGATAAACAATCGGTCATATAACTGAGAAGCTAAAAAGCCCACATGGAAGAAGTAATAGGCCTATGTGATCATAAAGTGTTGATGGTATCAGACATCTAAGAACCAGAACAAAATCATACCATTGTGAATGGTGTGTGTATGTGTGTGTGTGTGTGTGTGTGTGTGTGTGTATGTAGTAGAAACCAAAAGTCCATCTGTAGTCAATTGGACATCCCCTTATAGAAACGTCATAAGGAAGCAATGAGTCAGTCAGGGTGCAGTATAGCACTGATGAAACATACAATGTTCCTCTAGTTCTTTAATGCTCTCACCCACCCCCAATATCATGACCTCAATTCTGCCTTACAAACCGAATTAGAGCGGAACATGCCCAGTGCTACAGATAAGAGGCCACAACACAGGGAAGTCAAGATAGATAAACCCCTCAGGGCCAACAATGAGAATAGAGATACCAGGAGGATAAGGAGAAGGTTGGGGAGAAAAGGGGAATCAATCACAATGATCAATGTATAACCCCCTCCACTGGGGATGAAAAAACAGAAAAATGGAAGAAGGGTGGTGAGGATGATGTAAGATATGAAAATAATCATCTTTAATTTATCAAGGGTTCATGAGGGGGAGAGGGCCAGGAAGAAGGGGGAAAATGAGGAGCTGATATCAAGGGCTTAAGTAGAAGGAAAATTCTTTGAAAATGATGATGGCAACATATATACAAATGGGCTTGACATGATGGATGAATATACGGATTATGCTAAGAGATGTAAGAGCCCCCAATAAAAGTATTTATTAAAAAAACTACCAAAATAATATTACTAATAAATTCTCACTAAAATATAAGTCTAAAACTCAATACACTAAAAGATAAAATTTCTATGTGATAATTTAAAAAAAGAAGTAATTTAAAGAACTCGTGTTACTTAGCAATAATTCTACTTATATAATCAGCAAAAATTCAGACAAGAAATTATAGTCGAATATGTGGAATTACGTGGCAAAGCAAAGCCAGATACTGCCCTGACTCAACAAAAAGGGCTCCAGTTGTGGCTCATTGGATCCTGCGTTGAGTTTCTAACTACTGACAACGAGCATGCCTGGGCTGAATGATGAAGTTCCCTGATCCGCAAAGATTTGCCATCTTTGAAACACACGGAGGCAGTTCTCCTCCGCTCTGCAGGTCTCTCTGAGCTGCAGCCTTCTGGATGCAATGAGTATGAGTCTTGTATACAGGAAGGGAGGAATTTGACATGAGACCATCGGTGGCTTGTGGGTTATGATCAAGGGAAAAAATGAAATCAACAGATTGGCTCAGTGGTGGTTTGAGCATCCTAGACTTCCTAATATGCAGCCAATGAAATGTCACATAGCCTTCCTCTTGTAAAGGACCCCTGCCTTCTCCCATTATGCTTCCCTCTCACCCTTGTAATATCCTTGGTATGCTTTTGACAAAAGTCCTTATATTGCCTCACTGCTCATAGTATCTAGATGGTTATGGTGGTGAGAAAAAGGGAAATGTCCAGGAGTCTGTTTGGGCCAGTCTAATGGACGTAGTCCAAGGTGAATGACAGTCTGTTCATTAATAAATGAAGAACTGAACATGAAGCAAAACATACATGTTGCTGAGATGACTTCTGTGCATTCCGGAACATTGCCCAACATGTTACAATCTCCACTGTCCCTATATTGTATAATGGTATTTGTTATAATTACCTCCTGCCTTAGAGTTATCTAAAGAAAGAGATTGACTGATATAGGTCATAATAGTGAGAATATGGAAGCAACCAGGATGCTCATCAGATAGAGGGTGGATGGATAAACTTTGGTGCAAACCTACAGCAGAAGATTGCACATTGCTAACAGCATTGGTGAAACTGTGAGCCACCTCAAGACAAGGAAGGATTTGGAAAACATTATGTTGAATGATGTTCAAACATAAAATGCCACATCTAGCATGAGACCACTGTTATTAAAAAATCAAGAAAAAAATTTCATCACAACAGAAACAGACTTCGATGTTTATCAGCAGAGGGAGAGGACAAGAGGGAAGGAAAAGCAATAAGCTAAAGGATAGACAGATGTTAACTTGGGTGAAGGGGAAGATATTACTTTACAAGAGGAAGATGGAGGGAAACTGGGTGGGGAAAGAAGACAAGTTAAGAAATTCCGGTAGTTTTGTGATTATGTTGGACTGCAAACTACAAGGTCTGCAGTTCAAGACTGACCATGATTCATTGAGAGCAAGATTGGAGGCCTTTCAACGCTCATAAGGACAGTTTCAGAAATATACAGTGGCAGTTATACATGATCCTATAGGGTCAGTATCAGTTAGATGGCAGTGAATTTGTTTGTTTTAGGAAGTTTGATAAATCGTTTAACCTATTGAATAAAATAATTAATATATGTGCTGCCAAAGCGAGCACTTGAATAAAATATTTATATGTAAGCTCTAACCTCTCTCAAAATAAAACTTCTGAAAACAAAAATATATGGGCCTCAAAGTCAAAGTGAGTCCAAATTGATGAATAGTAACTCTTCTTCTCATATTAGCTTTTCTTTGATGATAATCTCCCCAACTATATAAATAATCTGGCTAGAATAAGACTATTGCTAAAATTATCTCTTACTCATTAAATTATCTTTACTGTAAGTTCATGCTTTAATATACAATATTTCTTCTATTGATCCTCTCACTTTCTTCCAAAATATAACTGATATAGCCTACATAACTGAGGTTAAATATCTTAATTTAAATCATACAATCAAATGCACTCATGGCACTATCCTGTTAAGAATCATCAACTATTAACTCATAGACAATACATCCCAAGCTCCTTAACAGAATGGTAACTTGTCCATAACCACCCATCACCCCTTTTCTTTCTACCTTTCTTTCTTCTACATCTCTCCCTCTTTAAATACAGTATTTGGTGCAATTGTGGCATCGCTCACAGTATCTCCCTTGCTTGTGACATTGTTAATTTAAATTCTCAACCTTGTCCAACTAAGCCCTATTAGGAAATGCACCTTGAATATCCCCTACCAGCAGACCATAGTGGCCCTGTTGGTAAGTAGAACACCTCCACAGGGATTCTGTGATGCCAAATCAGTGTGGGTACCAACAACCTCACTTTTTGCTGCAGAACAGCTGGTGGCCTTGAACTACAGACCCTGGGGGTGGCAGCTCAACACTTCACCTGCTCTGCCACCAGGTCTCCTTTCCCCCTAGATACTCTGAATACATACATACACACATACCTAAAGCAAAGATATACTTTCACTACATGCTGTGTATGCCTTTTTGCAGTATAATCGTGCATTATAATGAAACATGCTTAATAGTTCCTCCTCTCTAATGTAAGTCTCTGAAGGAATGGACAATACCTTAATTAGCATTGCATTCCACAAATCTTGCATTTGGGTTGAAAGAAAGGTGATGATAGCAAGCTATGAAATGCACTTCCTGTTGTAACAGTCTAGCATTGTTCAACATATGTCTATACACACCACATCACGAAATGATTAATTGTTTATGTGGCTTAAAAAGAAAAGTGAATGGGGGTGAGCTTGTTGAAAGCGTAGATTCAGAGGGTGATTAACAATGTTTTAGATTCTCCAGAAATCACTCCAAAAATGACATTTGATTTGTAAATTTATATGAATTATTTTGGTTTTTCTTCTGAATTGACGACATTAAGAATAAATCTGTCAGTGAGGTCTTACAAATTTAAACCCATGTATGTGCTGCCCTCTGTACTCTGTGAGAAAGGTTGTCCAGAATCCTCTGTGGAAATGTGAAATATGCAATGCTAGAATGCCAATTTGAATATTCTACTCTGGAAGTCCATGGAGGTATTTGTGTTTTAAAACAAGCATTTTGAAAATGCCTTTTCTGTCCATCAGTTTTGATTCGACCATAACTCATTGTCAAACTTTACCTCAAATTTTGCTCCACTTCTAGTGCGCTTACCTTATCTGAAACAAGGAACGGGTGAAAGACCAATATCAATTTCCTTGATCCTAATGGAAATACTTTTCATATGGAGCTTAGGGAATTTGTGATGTTGCTTCCATTTTACTGATTTCTTGTCTTTTCATTCTTCATGGTGCCTATGCTAGTGCTTTGAATATGACCATCAGTGTGGTATTTTCTGAATAAACCTATTTATAAGCTCAATTATATAAGTAAATGTGTTAGTATGGGTAGACTAAAGGAACACATTCATAAACACTCGTATGTGTATAAGGAATAGTTTTATATATAAGAGCAACTGCCAGTCCCAGCCCAGTCCAGTCCAAGGTCATAAGTCTGATATTACCCCATATATCCGATACCAATCTGCAAAGTCCTCTTCAGAGTCACGAAGCTTATGTAATAAAATCAGGACTATCACAGGTGAGTGGGCACAGAGCCTTCAGTATCCAGTGGTGGTAGAAGCATCTCAGAAGGGTGTTTTCTGTGGCTTCTCAACCATCTCTGCACTGGGAGGGACCTCTATGTGGCTTTTTCGGCTTCAGAGATCTAGTTCTAACATGGTTGGTCCATGTGGTTTCTCCTGCAGCATGTCTCAACAGAGAGTCAGCCTTGTGTCTTGTCAGTAGAGTGTCCCCCAGTGACTGAATTGTGAGTCTCTCACCGCCAAGTGGGGTAATATCGTCAGATTTTCCAGAATTCTCAGGAAAAGGCAATGCCCACATAGAGGTCTCATGGACTATCTCCAGATGGATAGGCTAGACTCAACCCCTATACTCCTAATCCTCCATTTGACACAAGTTTACATAACTGCCACACTATGTTTCTTAGCCTAAGAATGAGGAAAAAGTATACAAACTTTGACTAAACTCCATATTTTAGAATGCCTTGTAATTGAGCATTAAAACAATTTAAGTCCCTTGTATTACTCAATTAGCAATAACAGGCTAGGAGATTGGATATAGACAAAAAATTATGAGAGAGGAAAACAAGAAAATGGTCAATAAACTCTTGAGCAATCACATTAATAGATAAGGAAGCAATGACATACTCATTTTCAGCTATCAAATATGCAAATTGAAAAAACCATGTTATTCCGGAGGGATAGTGAACAACAATTAATCTCTCACTTCCCTCTCCTACTGTTCTGGAGAAAGAAAGCAAAACATCAAGCATTATAAAAATATTCATTTCATTTACTTGGCAAATCTGCTTCCAGGAGTCTACCCAAGCACAATTGTCAGATATTCAGTCTATGCTATCTTAAAATACATAATGGTTGGAGCACTGATTATGATGTAAAATATTTGGAAGTATCATTGACACCCAGTGATGGGAAAAGGGTAAAATAGTGTGTGCATACAGAGATATATGCATATGTGTAAAATGATAATTTATTGAAAAGAGAAAAATTTTAAATATATGATATGCAGAATGTAATTTCATTGTTACAAATTGAACATAATGAAAGCACAGTGATTAATCACAAAAATATGTAATTATAATTGTGAAATATTTATTTCTAGTTACAAATAAATGAAATTGTATCTTGAGGAATGGTGTAACATGAATAACAGTCTTCACGCTAGATAGTCCTATGTGGACATGTCTGCATGTGGATGGACCTGCTAGAAGACAATAGAGAAGCAGTGTTTCAGTTCCTAAGACTATGGGAAATATATGCTTTCTGATGGTCTTAGGCAACCTCTTGGAAAGGGTAATTCAACCCCCACAGGGGTGATGACCCACAGGTTGAGAACCACTGTTTTCAGGTTTGTAGTAACTCTCTCAAGTGAGACTGCTTTACCGCTCCACTGCAGGAAGTTCGTGATTTGGGACTGATTTGAGATAGGACTCATCAAATGTAAGATGATACATTTTCTATCTTTTAAACATCATGTTGTTCATAATTTTTACTATTTATATTCTTGAAGCTTGATATTTCTTATCATTCTCATGTCAGCCTCAAGTCCAAAGATTAGTTATATAATGACATTATGAACAAAAGACAATAAGATAAAAAATTAGACATAAAAAATAAAGTGTTTATTGAGGGTGTGGGGGAGAGGGTGGAAGATATGGAGGGTGAGGGGATTAGGGGAGAAACAAGAACTCTGAGAAGGTGAAGCAAGCACTTGAGCTGATTGTGATTATGTAAGTACAACTCATTTAAAAATGACTAAACCATGCTGGTCTATGACGTGTGAACATTTATCAAGAAAAACCACTAAAAATGAATGCTGAAAGAATGTGAAAAGTGTAGCCAATGTCAATGAACAATACCTATCGAGTTGTTTAATGGGACCCTGATTTGCTACTGGCCTCTGCTAAATGTCAGCGTCTCTTCTTCCTTCTGGGGCTGCCCCACCCTTCTTGTCTGGCCTGCAGGCAGACTCTTGGAAAGTGAGTTGAACTGAGCCCTCTATACTGCTGTGTGGACTGTGTGTGGGTGTGTGTGCATTTATATAATCTGTGTCCTGGTTTTGTTTCGCTTGGGGACACTGCCTGATAGAGCCATGCTTCAACTCAATTTACGGCATGGCCATCTAGTGGATTCTGACTCGTAGCAATCATCTAAGACAGGATAAACTCCTCTGGGTGTCTAAGATTACAATTCTTTACAGTCATAAAAAATTGAGTCCTTCTCAAGTGGAGCAGATAGTATTTTCAAACTGCTGAGCTGGCGGTTAGCAACCCAACACAAAACTACCACTCCACCAATGAACCATCAAGGAGAGGGGGGGAAATTGTGGCCATTTGATTGAAAAGGAAACTAATAATATTATGTGTAATACTTTTCAAAATATTCTTAGTTCTAGATTCTTAACTACTTTGCCATGTTGCTTCCAACTACAACACACTTTGTTGTACCAGTATAATTTAGAAAATAAAGTACTTATTTATATCTGCAGCAACAAAATGTGTTCCTAGCAGATGAAACCTTTGTTCTGCTCCAAGAAGGTCAAGTCAAGTCCTGCTGGTCTTAAGGAAGGAAGGGAGCAAGGATTATTTGTGAGGGAGGAGGTTAGAGATCATCTAGGAATCACATTAAATTTGACAATGCACTCTGATGTCATTAGCAAATAATTGAGAAAAAGAGTCTGCATTAACCATTAATCTCTTAAATTACAAAATACCATATGAAGTTAAATATTTAGAATTAAGTGCGAATATCTCTGCCCTCATTACAATTTGTAGAGAATTTTGTTTGGGCATTTTAGTTTCTTGGAGAATCCATGTCTGAATTGATTTAATCTGAAATGTGGAACTTAAGATTTCTGAGTCTTATTGCTAAGTGTTGATTAGTCTATGACAGCTTCCCTATCAAATATTTTATACACTCCCACTCATTTTTTTAAGATGTGCATTATCACTCAAAGTTTTCATTCCTCTTTAAAGTAACTTTCAACACTATATCCAAACACATTTCTCCAACATTACTTTGGGGTTCAGAGCATTAAAAAATACCTTGTCAATTAAGGTTTGAAAACAAATATCTCCATCTTCCACTAGAAACCAGTGTTTAAGGAAGGTAGTTTTATCCTAGATATGGAAGACAATGTAGGTACATAATGCATCATTTAACTGTACTAATTCTGTAAGTGTATCATAATCACATCCTGAGATAAGTTAATGACTGCCTTAGCTTTCTAGTGATTTTATATGAGAAAAATACCATGAGTGGTTCATTCTAAGGAACATAAATTTTTGTGTACATAATTTTAGTGGTCAAAAGTCCAGAGTGTCAGCCCAGTTGTTGCTAGATACCATTCAGTCAGTTGTCAGCCTTTGCAAACCTAGGCAGAGCAGAAGCAAGCGCTCTGTATTCCTGCAAATCCTCAAAATTGTTCCTGTGCCAGAACCCATTGTTGTCAACCCACCTTGTCTAGGGTCTTGTTCTTTTTCACTGCCCTTCCTCTTTGCTAAGGACTGGTCTCCGTGGAGCTAACCTCCCTTTATCTGTGAGCTCGAAAGGAAGATTCATTCAGTTCCTGGAGCCCAGGATCTTCATAAGCATTTCTTGGCTTGTGGGTAGCTCCCTGCTTGGATTGTTTTCCCTGTGGATCAGACACGGCTCATATTGAAGAAGACCCTCAACGAGATGGTTGACCCCATGGCTGCATAAGGCATTCTGGCTCAACAAGTGTGAAGATGCCTCAGGTTCTTTCTATTGTGCGTAGGCTCCCTGTGGGTTGGAGGCAATTTGATAGCACCATAACAGATTGAATGAGACTCGGGACCAGATTTACTCCATGTTTCCGTCAGTAATATTAAAAGAAAACCTCAGTTCCCAACCTAAGGCACATTCTCAGATACAGGGGTACATATTCAAACAATGTTTTCTAGGGGTGGCAGCGCAAATCAAAACTTACCAATGATATGAAGAAAACACCTATCATCTGCATTTTCCCAATGTTCCATTCAGCATGTGTGTCACAAAAAAGAAAGGGTTTATTCTGAAAAGATGATGAGTTTACTAATATTATGAATACTAAGGTGGGGCCTCTTCCCTATGACTCTTACTATATTGTAAATTTGGTCAAAAAAGTCTTTCCTGTATAAAATTCAATATATTACTTGTTTTGCAAGTTGGATAAATATCTGCTTATCTCTTGTCTTACTGATCTCACTATTTTCACCAAATTCTTTAGTGCTATTGGCAGCATTTCAGTTTTGTTTTATTTTATAATTCAGGAAAGTATTTTATGTGGCCTATGTTCATAAATATTCAATCATATAAAACTGTGTCTTAATAAATTTTCATGTATCATGGAATGTAGGTTTTTTAATAATTTATAATGTAACTACTATATCTTTTAAACAAATTGATAATATACCAAGTCTCTATTTAAGATAAGTGAAATGTATGAACAATAAATGTCAAGAGTTTATTAGTTTGTCAATTATTCATTTTATCCCATTAAATCCAAAAATACTTATTAGATCTTTGATGATTTTTATAGAGTGAACAATACTATTAAAATGTACTTTCATTGATTTAATTATTGTTGTATGAAATACTCTGATTTTTTAAGAAATTAAATGCAAATGCAGTTGTCTCTGAATTCTTTTTTATAGATTATCCTTCAATTTCTCACATCTATATTTTTGAGTGTTTGGCAGTCCTCAATCTGTGTGATAACAGAATGATTGATGCTTAACTTTCACAAATCATCTCTAATCACAACTATTCCAGATATTACTTTTATCAACCTAGCTATGTTTGATTTTTAATAAAATTTTATAAACTGCTGTATGTGTCCACCTAAATGGATAGTTCTGAGAATTCCACAATAGATGATATAAGGCTTCATATTGTTACTCACTGTCATCTTTACATAATAATCCGATTGCTTATGTTAACGATTTTATTGCATTTTTATAATAATCACCCCAAATTTTTCTTTTTACAAAAATGACCAAGAGACTGCTGTGGGAAACTGACTCTTCTAAAGGCTGAATTCTCTCAGAGGACTCTCTTCACCAGCTTCCCTTAAATGCTCTCCTTGCTATGTTTGAAAATATCGCATAATCTCACACAGGTTTGTTTTTGTTTTGCTGTCCTCGCGGAGTCAAACGGAGCACGAGATGCCACCTAGAGAGACCATGCCCCGCCTCCCTCTGTCTCTCAGAGCAAGATCCCAGTGAGGCCTTACAGCTGCACCCTTCCTGCTCCTTCCTCTGCCGGCATCAATCGTCCACTGACTGCTTCTCTGTCACGAGCTAAAATGATTCTTTTAACCCTCTCAAGGTAGTTTAAGTGGGGACTCAGTATCAAAAACATCCATGCTTTCTCTTTTAGAGATTAGCCCTGTAATAAATTCTGCTGACGGATACGTTGTCTGCTCTTTTGAAGTCATCTTGGACACCAGGAGGAAATAAGCACCTGTCCACCACCTGGCTTTCCCTCCGCAGCGCAGGCTGCCCGATTCACCCCCTCCCTTCTCTTTTTAACCTGGAAATACAAGAGAAGCGCTAAGTGGCTGACAGGTTTGCTTTTCTACAGCTAGAAAGCGTGGGCATGACTTCGGGATGGCAGCTCTTGGGAACCCTTTAAACCCAGACAACGCTGAGTTTCAGAAGAATCTGGAGCCTTTAATCGGAGTGCAGTCTCCTGGAAACAAACCATCCCTCTGTGAATTTTCCGGTTCTTTTTCTAGAAACAGACCGTAGTGTTTGGTGAATTGGCCAATCCCCTCTCCATGCCATCCCACTCAGGAATAAGTGCCTGTTGACTTCCATTATGACTGTCCACTGGATGTGGTTATTAGGGTCTTATCTAGGGAAAACCATCAAAGAAGGCTTTTCAAAACTAGCTTTGTTTTCAAGGGTGTCCTTAGGATGGCTCATGGCTGGTACCTCAGCAAATGCTTCAGCAGCAAGCTGGCAAACAAACATTTTATCTCATTCAACTGGAGGCAGCAATACAAACAGAGTCGGGCTTCTCTAGAGAATGTCATAATGTGAACATTTTAAATTGTATTACGTGACCCCTTGCAAGGCAAAATCCCTCTCTGCCCCCTTTTAGATTACTAGACTGTCCCTGCCTTTTGTGCTCAGGGGCCTCCGCAGCAGGGACAGACCCAAAGTTGATCCTTTTACCCATCTCCTTCAAGAACCCACAATGGAACAGCAGCTATATCTGGACACCGAGAAGGAAAACTATGTAATTTTTCATATGAGAAAACTGTACACAGTAATATGAGAAACTGCAAACCCACAAAAAAAGGAGCAAAATATAATGACAACTCTTCCTTTCAATGCTATTGTTTCTGCTACACTTTATTCCGAGAGCATGGATCTTGGTGATTTCCCTATTCTAATTGACTTCTAACATCTTCCTTAGTAGCAACTAAGCACAAGCAATGCAGTTCTTTTCCAATTAGAAATAATCCGATTTTAGTGCTTCCTGCATGGTTTCTGTTGCTTTGTCTAATCAGGTTGTTGCTGTTAGAGATGTGCTGTCAGTTATGACTCCTGTGACCCCACTTACAAGAGATTACAATACCGACAAGTTGGGCACTGTCTTCGCAGACATTACTATACGTGGGTCAATTTTTCCAGCCACCCTGTGAGTTTGCTCGATGACCAAACTTCTCCTTTTCCCTCCGTCTACTTGACGAAGAGTACTCTTTTCTTTAGGGATTAGTCTTCCTTATAACATGTCCAAAGCATGTAAGAGAAAATTTTGCCATCCTGTTTTCGGAAGAGGATTCCCATTGTACATCTTCCAAGACATATCTTTTGTTCGCCTTCCTGTTGTTAGGTGTCACCGAGTCTGTTATCATGGCTAACAACACTATGTACAACTGAAGGAAGCACAGCCCAGTCTTACTCCATTCCCACCGTTGTTGCTGTGTATGCACCCATTATTGCAGCCTCATTTAGCCTGAGTAGACTAGAGAAAAACCTCCATAGACAGGCAGATGGGAATAGGAAAGAGCTTTATACACAAGAGCAAATAAATATTGAGAAAACCTTCCAGCCCAGTACAGATCAAGTCCATAAGTCTGATGGTAGTCCATATGTCCAATATCAATTTATAAAATCCTTTTCAGACTCAGGAAACACATACAATGAAGCTGACTGCAGGAGGATCACAGGCAAGTGGGTGGGGAGTATTATGGATCCACTGGCAGTCTAAGTAGCTCAGTGCTGGCAAGGTTCTCCACGTGGTTTCTCCAGCTCAGGGCACTGGTGTAGTTGCATGTGTCTTGCCAGTAGAATGTCTCCCAGGGAGTGAGCATAGAAGTGACTCCTGCCTGCAAGGAGGGAATAACAACGGAGTTCTCAGAATTCTCAGGGGAAGGCCACGCCCACACAGAGGCCCCATTGGCTATAGCCTGATTGACAGACTAGACTATACTGGCATTCACGCTTAATCCTCTCAAGTTCTAAATTGACACCAGGTTATATAGCACAGTCCCTGTGTCAATCCATCTTTAGGAAACCCAAGGCCTTTTTCCAGGGATGATCTCTACTGATAACAAACCCAAAATACGTGAGACAAAGTGCAACTATCCTTGCCTCTAAGGTGCATTCTGGTTGTACTTCTTCAAAGACAGATCTGTCAATTATTTTGGCAATCTGTGGCAATTTCAATGTGGTGCTGGTGTTCTTGCCAGCACTATAATTCAAATGTGTTTATTTTTCTGACAGTGCCTACTATGTTCAATATTTTTCCACCATCACTGTCATTCATTCTTCCATTTTCTTGAATTATTGTTCAATTTTCACATGTATATAAAGCTAAACTTTGGCTAAAGTGAGGTGTAGCTTAGTCCTCAAAATATTTTCCTGGATTTTTAATTTTTCAAGTAGGCTTTTCCCCAACAGATCGCCACCCCCTGCGCCCCAGCCATGCAGTATTATGTAGCTTGATTTCTCGACTATGATTCTGATTATGAGTCCAAATAAATTGAAATTGTTGACAACTTCAAATTTTTCTCTGTTTGTCATAGTGTTCTCTGTAAGTCTAGTTAGAGGATGGTCCTTAGAGTCAGGAGTAATTCATAATGAAGGCATAATCTTTGACATTCATCAGTATGTACTTCATCCGTAAGGTCGTCTTTGCATTTAGCAAACAAGGTTGCATCATATACATACATGGGTTCTTCATGGATCTTCTTCCAATTTTGTAACTTCTTTCTTTTATTATATTTTAGTTTCTTAGGTCATTTACTCTTACTACATATTGCATAGTGTATTGAAAGAATAAAACCCTGGGAAACACTTTTCCTGCTTTCAAATCACATAATACCAATTTTTTTCTGTCTAAACAACTGCCTCATGCTCAGTGCATATTTCCTCTTAAGCACAAGAAAGTGCTCTGCAATACCATTCTTGGAAATCTTATACATCATCTGTTAAGGTCTATGCATTAGGGCCTTTTCATAATCAATAAAGCATCCCTTGTTGTCTCATTTTCAGATCAGAACCTTGATGTCAGGAATGCATCTCTCACCTATGTTCTTCTTTTAATACAGCTTTAATTTCTGCCAGTTCCTTGTCACTCTATTGTTACAAATGGTTTTTTAATTCCCTTCAACACAATTTTGCTTTCCTATGGTATTAATGATGTCATTTAATATTTCCTCAGTCTGTTGGATGGTCTTTCTTTGGAATGGACACATATATGGATTGCTTCTATTCAGTCAAATAGAAAAACCTCTTACTTTTTTTGTCTACATGAGTGAGCACTTTGGACATTGCATCCATTTGTGGAAACATCTCAATTAGTAGTGTTCTGTTCATACCAGGAGGCTGGTATATAGCCAATATCTTCATTGACATTTAGACTTCTTCAGAACCATCAGTTCTTGATTTTCACTACTCCTTGGATGACAGCGAATCCGATCATTTAGGTGAAGTGACTTTGTGTGTTCTTTCCATCATCTTTTGATACTTATAGCATCATTCAAGATTTTGTCCATGGAGGATTTCATATTGCAATCAAAGCTTAAATATGCTCTTCAGTTCTCTCAGCTTCATAAATGCTGAGTATTTTACTTCTGTGTTAGTATGGGTTGACTAGAGAAACAAATCCATAGTCACTCATATGTGTATGAGAAAGAGCTTTATATACAAGAGTAATTGAAAATTGAAAAAGCATCCCATCCTAGTGAAGATCAGGTTCGTAAATCTGATATTAACCCATATGTCTGATAGTAATCTATGAAGCCCTCTTTAGACTCACAAAATACATACAATGACACCAAATGCAGAAAGATCACAGGCCAGTGCATGGGAAGTGTTTTGGATCCAGTGATGGTGTAAGCACCTCAGCACTTGCAGGGGTCTCTATGTGACTTCTCTGACTCAGGCAACTGGCGCAGTTCCATGTGTCTTGTCAGCTACAAAGTTTCTCAGGGAATAATGAGAGAGGGTCTTTTCTGCCTCCAAAGAGTTCCCAGAATTCTCAGCATAAGGCCATGCCCATCCAGAGGCCTCCTTGGCTATGACCTGACTGTCACACTAGACTCCACCCCTTCACTCTTAATCCAATTATATAGCTGCCACACTTTCCTTTGTTTTTTGAATCTAAGTTTCTGTATGTTTCGATATGATACACTAATCTGAGATATGCTTTGAAATCTGCTGAGCCCTTTTATTTCATCATTTCCTTTTTTAAAAAATAAGTCATTTTATTGGAGGTTTGTACAGCATTTATCACCATCCATACCTACATATGGATGCTGTCACCTTCTTTCAAGTTCACTCTCTCCTCTGCATTCTTGAGAAAGTTTCAGATTCTATTTTGACATTCGTATTGAAATTTTCTTCATCGCTTATATTACTGATGAGATTTTGTTTCTTATCAGCATTGTATAATTACCGTGATGCCATTATACAAATCATATTTTCTTTAGTAGTGTTCAGTGTGCCAAATCTGTTCTTGAGATGGTCTGTCAAAGAAAGTAGTATATACTCAAGGTCATATTTTGGCTCTCATATACTTGTTTTCATTTTCCTCAAGTTCAATGTGAACTTTCATATGAGAAATTAATGGTCTGGCCAGCAGTTGCCCTCTGGTCTTGTTCTAACTGACAATATTGACTTTATTTCTATTGTCCTCCACCACAAATATAGTCTATTTTATTTCTTTGTATTTCAGAGAACAGGGTGATGCTCATGGGCATGATCACTAAGTTGTTGAAAAAAGCTGCATGTAATGAGCAGAAAATCCTTGGTCTTGTTTTTATCTGGCAATTTCCTACATTATTTCTACCACCAAGATTATATTTTTTAAATTATACATTCTACTTCTTTTTTTCTAACTTTGCATGCAAATCACCATTATTCATCACTGAATCTTGATGCCATGTTTGGTCAGTGTCAGACTTTAGAAGTTTGGGAAAAAACCTTTCAGTTCCTTTATCCTTGGAATTAGGGGTTGGTGCATAAATCTGGATAAGATTGAGTTCATAGATCTTTCTTGTAGGTTGAAGAATATCCTCCTAACATTGAGAATATTGTACTTCAGGTTAGCTATTGACATGTGTTTTACAATGAGTGTGACAGTATTATTCTTTATTGTCATTCCTGATATAGTAGTACATAGATATGTCCCTCTCACAGTGGCCCAAATCAGTTCAGCATAACCCACTCCTTTCTAACATATTAATGTTTCTATCCTCCATCTAATTTTAAAGACTTTCAATTGTCCTAGGTTCATACATCTAACATTGCACATTCCAATTTTTCATAGATGTTTGCCAGCTGTCTTGTTCTTTTCATTTTGAAGTATGTGATATCAGCAAAAGAAACAAAATGCTTGCTGCATCCATGTGCCTAAATTCTCTCCTTTGAGTGGGTAACACTTCCCCAGTCACCTTTTCAGTGCCTTCCAATGGGAGCCACCCATCTTCAGTTGCTCTCCATAAGGTATGTACTGGCTAGCTTTTGTTGTCATTGTCATTGTCCCTCTGTCCTAATCTATGTGAATTTGGACACTGTCTACTAAGGTATCTGTCCTCTAGGGATGACTCTGATACTGTGATAAATCCTCATGGTCTCTACTAGCGGGACAGCAACACACTCGCCACCACAGGGCAGCAGAGGGACTCCCATAAGTAGTGAGGTATAATAGTAAAAACCCAAATCACTGGCTATCATTCTACATTGCCACCCAGGCAAAGACAACCACACTTAACTTTCAGAGAGTCAGAACACTACTCCCTAGACCTTTCCCACTCCCAGGAAATATCACTTGGCTGATTTTTTTCAGTCTCTTTCGATCTGTCTCATAAGAGATGAAAAATCGAGAATGATTAAAATTCAACTAGCTTTTATTAAAAGCTTATCATGGAACAGGCACAATTAGGGAGATTGACATTTAATCCACACAGAGACCCTCAGACCTCCCTTCATCTGCAGACTCTGTGCTTCCTTGGAACCTCACAATCTAAACTGTTAAAGTTTTCTCGCTCACCTGAGTAAGTCAAAGTGTTCTTGTTAGTGGTTACGGTGGCCGAGGGTCTTGCCTAACTCAGACAGTTTCTGCCAAGGGATGTTGGGAACAATCATTCAATTTAGACGAACTCCTACTCTCATTGACTGCGCTGCTCTAAATGGGGGTTCTTGATGGCCTCAATCAGGCAGTGCTGAGGACATGGAATTGAGAGAAAATGCAGAAGTTCCCTTAAGTGGTTCACAACCATTTTGCATGCAACCAATCAGACCACACGTCCCTCTTATCGGAAGCTGAGTGCATTACAAAAAGGTTTAATTTCTTCTGGAGTAATTTGAGTAATGTGCTGAGGCGTTTCTCTTCTCCTCTCTCCTCTCTTCTCTCTTCTTCTCTCTTCTCTCTTCTCTCTTCTCTCTTCTCTCTTCTCTCTTCTCTCTCTCTCTCTCTCTCTCTCTCTCTCTCTCTCTCTCTCTCTCTCTTTCTCTCTCTCTCTCTTTCTGTGAGTTTGTGTGGCACGAGCAAAAGGAGTTGGAAAGGCACTGCAGCTCCTATTCATCTTTACAAATATAATACTGACCTCCAAGGGGGAAATCTATCTAAGATAAACCGCCCTTGCTTTGAGTCCTTTGGGGAAGGCGTTAAAGGGCGTTCCTCCAGCTAGATTTCAGGGCTACCACCGGACTACGGATCACTGATGAATGAGCCAGCAGTTGAATGTTTAGCAGGCTGTGACGACTTTGCATGGAAATATGAAAATTTATTACCAGCTTGCCACATCAGTGACTGCCCTGCCTGCTTCTTCTGGCACCCTCCCGAAGAATCCTCCCACTCCATCTGACAGTCAACCCCCTTCTCCTTCCCAGGCTTCCCCTCCCCCGCAGAGAATTGATGGTCGAAACTGTCACAGGAGTCCTAGCTGTCATTTTTCAAGAACTATGGCACTCCAGATGATGCTGATACCGTTGGAGCGGGGCCCGGTGCGCGCGTGGGTCGGTGTGTGTGTCCTCTCATTAATTAGGGAGCTGTGCCCGTGACCTTGTTGGGGGGGGGGGGTGCTACGGGGTGGCCTTTGCCCGGGATCTTAGCTGGTATGCAGCTCCTGAAGTGTGTGAGCTGGGAAGGGGGTGGGGGAGGGAGGCAGAGGGAAAGGCAGCGGACAGGAGAAGCGGAGAGAGGAGGAAGGAGGAGAGACAGCGAGAGGAGTCTCCGGCAGACAGGCTGCGCCAGCCAATCAGCGGCGGGCTCGGGAGCTGCAGAAGACGTCGCCTCGGAGCCTGGGGCCGGAGGTGCGCGGAGCCCGGAGTCTGGGGCTCTCGGAGGACCGCGAGCAGCTGCGCCCAGGCGCCCGCTAAGTCCCCTCCTGGCTCCTGAAACACTAAGTTCCTGGACGCCCACCTAGCGGAAATTCAGCCAAGGTAAGACTTGAATCCATAACCCTGGACAGCGACAGGAATCTGGGTGCCGCCAGCGGGGCTGCGTGCCTGGGTCCAAGTCTCCCCCGATCAGATCTGGGGCGGCATCGTCCTCTGGGGCGGGCTCCCCATCTGCGGGGCGCCTGGGAAAGTTGTGTGGAGATGCGGGAGAGCCCCGCGGCTGGGTGGCTTCTGGGACTGCTTCTGGAGAAGGGTGCCCGGGATGCCAGTCTCTGGATGCCAGATTCTCCGGAATCGTGCCCGGTGTCCGCGGATGGGGACCAGAGGCTGCCCGGTCGGGCCCGAAGAAGTTGGCAGGGGACTCCGCAGGCACGTTGGCACCGACCTGGGTGCTGTGTGCGGGCGCAAGGGGGGCCGCGCCGTGTTAGAGTCCACGCGGACACCAGGCGGCGGAGACCTTCGTGCGCCTAGGGAAGGATCGCCTTTCCAGGAGCCTCTCCCAGAACCTCGAGCTGGGCCAGAAAACTGCAGCAGAACGGGGCTGCTGTGCACCTCTCTGTCTTTCTGCTCTCCTCTCTGATTCCCCCCCCCCCCCCCGCTTCGCCTCCCCTCGCCCCCCGCGTCGCTTTGATGGATCTTTATGAAGCCTCCAAATGAAACTTTCACTGCTTTGAAAGGGCACCATCAATGATGCATGCAAAGAAACGAGGTGGCCTCTTGTGAACGGCCATCCCACATATTGAGCATCTGCCCTGACGTTTGCGAACTCTGCCTCATTGCCCCTTGTTAACTTCCTGGACTGATTTGTTTAAGTGTGAAATGACTGTTATTCAGTCTTGTGAACCAAGTGAAATGATGCCAGCTGCTAGTGTGTGTGTGTGTGTGTGTGTGTGTGTGTGTGTGTGTTGGTGTGTGTTGGTGTGTTGGGAACAGATGTGGAACCGGGCAACCTTTCACATGTAACAGGTGAAAACAAAACAAAACAAAAGCCGAAAATTGTGTTAGCTAGAGGGATTAGGCAAATTCCTCATCATGCCTGTTGTATTTAATGAACTTTTGGTTTCTTGAAAGACTACCTACTCACCTGTGTGGGGATAGCATGATGGTAAACAGGGACAACTAGAAATATATGTATATGAGTATGTGTATATGTGTGTGAGTACACACATACACACACACACACCAGTATATATACTGGTATACATGTGATAAAATAAAATGAAAAATACCCTTGTTGACATGATGTTGGTCTTCAGTTTTCTCAGGTGGTGGTATCATTACTTTCAGCAGAGAGACAGATTAGAGAAAGATTTTGTCCTCTAGCCAAAAAAAAAAAAAAAGGCAAAACACACCCCCAAAATAACTAACTACAGACTCTGTGTTTCCAGACCTTTATTTTGCCACTATTTGATCACCCACAGATTTTTTTCAAAACAGGGGGCAATTCTTTTGCAGTGTTTGTTCTTCTCTGTTTTAGTGCACTTGTACTATCAGGGAAAATATTTAATTTTAAAGCAAGAAGCTGATCTTCCTCAGGGAGGAGGAGAGTAAGGGAAGGACGGTCTGTGGAGAAACAGTTCTGGAGCCTCCCACTCTGCTCCTAATATCAGCCACGATCCAGTTCACTTCAAGCCTCCTGATAGGTCTCTGGTGCTGGATATCTTGATAATAAATTCACCTCGTGCAGGTCAGGCCATGTATTCAGATCACTGGCCAGGGGCCTTAGGCTATTATAATACCATGATTCTGCTGCTAATACGAGGAGTGTGGGAGTGTAACAACCCTCAAACAATGACCACGATCAAATTCCATTTCTCTCTTCTATATTCTGAAAACAATACAAGGCAGAAAATGAGAATTTTCTATTTCAGATGCAACATACATGTCCAGAGGAATAGGACCAAATCGTGCAGGGGAATGGAAGAGTGCAGCAAGGTGACTGAATGATAACTCTAGCTGTGACTCTCTCTGGTGAATGCTCAATATCATTAGCATAGGAGCAGTTGAAAGCATGGGTAATAACAACCTGTGCTTGAATAAGCCCCATACACCTTGCAAATCGAAATCATTATATCTCCTGTTGACCTAGTTCAAATAGATAGAGTGAAATCATGAGAATGAATGAGTCACTGAGGTCAACTTTATAAATTTTTTATGTGTAGGGTATTATATATAGTAAATATAAAGTACTTTTCCCCCCACGACTGATATAAATATCATTTTATGCTTTATATTGATTTTTTTCTGGTCTTATGAATCTAAACCACATGTTTACAGCTCTGCATGTCGCATCCATCCAGGATGGGCTTGCTGGTGAGGTGACCACCAGATATTTGTATTTCATCTGGTGGAACAGCATTTAGATTTTACACATGCGTGCATATTTCAACAGCTTTAGGTCAGAATATGTTGAACTTATTGAACTGGTGAGCAAATATGTATTTGGATTCCATATACCTGATATAGTATAGTCAAAAGTTGATTGAGAGAGAATATGAGGAAATGCAGAAAAAAAAGTGTGGCTGGTGTTCTTCTGCTTTGTTCTATAGAATAGAGCACTCCAAGCTCTTTGCTAAGTTATGTGTCCTCCTGAAAGTTGCCTGGTAAACATCTATAGAATAACACTTCACATTTGGGCTTTTTAACTTTGGTCCTATTGATATCATGAGCTGGATAAACCTTTGTCCTAGTGGACAGTCCTGTATAGGATGCCTAATAAAACCCCAGATCTAGGTCTGAGGAGCAGCACTCCCAAGTTGATGCAATGAGAAATGTCTCAAAAAGTATTACTCTTCTTCTGGAGGTGGAGGGGGACAGCATTGCTTCCCTATCCCATTGATAACCACTATCCCAGTCACCATCATAGGTAAAGTTCATTTATACGATTTCTATTGCAACTAATTGTACATGTATATGGTGGTCCCGTTCTTCTTGCTTTGGTATTGGTTTTCAACTTTCAGATATCTCATTAAGTGCCTAACATAATATTTTAGAAGACTATTCTAATACATTTTTTTAATAGATATCTGCTGATGTTCTCAGTTGTCATTGATTTGGATTCAACTCAAGATGAACTTATGTATAAAAAAAGATCAAATGTTGTTTTGGCTCATGTTTCATTCATGATCTCTGGGTCATGTGATGTGGGCCCAATGGTCTTTGCAGAAACAGAAGGGCGTGCCTACAGAGAAAAGAAACATTGTAGATGTTGCAGCTAAAGACATAGCTGAGTCTCTTCAGTTTGATTTTCTCATTAATATAAATCATAAATTAGTGAAACATACTGATTTATTTCCATATCACAGTAGCCATCACCCATCTTATTTGGAATATGAACTTGTGAAAGGTGTTGGGGGAGAGGGGAGCATTTTGGGGAAGTGCCCGGTGTTTGATTTACAGTGTCAAATATTCCAGAAGTAAAAGTGAAGTTTTTTAATTGTAAAGTATGGTTTTTAATTGGTGGTGATGTGTAAAACAGCAAAGAAACCAAACAGACCAAATTAACATCGAGTTTCATGATTTTGAGGAGTGTATCTTATCGTAGATTATCAGTGTCATCCAATAATTTATATTCCATTTTCTTCCTAAGTACAAAGGAAATAATGCAAGGTTTACACGTGATTTCAACTTATAAAGATCTAAGGAAAATGAATTAGCATGGACATATGATTAAGTGACAATTGATAGAAGACACTGCATCTTTAGCTATTTTAGAACAGTTAAAAGTCACTCAAGAGATGTAGTAGTACTGAATTTTTAAGTTAAAAAAGGGGTTAGCATCTTTAATTTGAATGGTGTGATTTGAAATTATATCTAGGCCTCATATTTAAGTCTTGTTTCCTTCCTTTCTCATGCAATTGATAATTTTATTCTACTGTAAAATAGAGAAAAATTAATTTTGTACAGGAGTCATTATTATTTTTGGGATGTATTTTTCTTTTTAAAAAATAAAGTTTAAATTTAAATACCTATAGTGCCTCAGCAGATATAGACTTACAGTGACATAGAGGAATAAACCTAGAAATTAATGCATTTGCATACATATATGTAAGGAAACACATAGTTAAAATAGTCATCATTTGATGACAATATATATAACTGATACAAAAGCATGGATGGTCTTTCAAATGGGTCTATAAAAATTCACAGTTTCTTAATTTAGTTTCCAATCATGCCTAGGTCAGATATCTAGCAGTAATTCAACACAAGGAAACACACAGATATTTCTCCCTGGATCTTCCTGCTAGGTCAGCATATTTTTGTATTGACAATTTCCCTGCCTTATTGGCACTTAAGTATTTTATGACATATGATTGTTCACATGCAATCATTCATTTAAGTAAAATCCAATTCATACGTAGTTTCGTGAAAACAATGGTTAGGCCAACCTAAATAATTAATTCAATAACTTTGTTTTGACTTGTAACACAAATACCACTAAGACTTTTATGCGAAAAGAAATACATAGACAGAAAGGAGGTTTTTGAAAATAGTCTCCATTGGGGCGAATGTAAAAGCAGGTATCTTAGGAGCATTTGCTTTATTGCACACAGAGATGCCAAAGTGTTCCTTCTGTAGATAACAGAAAATTCTGGCATGTAGATTTCTCCACTGCTATGCTCTAACAATTTGGGAAACCGACTGGTAATTGAGAAGAAAATGAAAAAAAGTTGCATCTCTGAAAGCTCTTAAGTGAACTATTGAAATGAAGCCAGTATTTTGCTTACTAGAGTTCTAGGGCCATGCCGCACTCAAGATTCTCTGTGTGCGGGCTCATTGGTAGATGTGCCAGTAAAATGATATTTTCCGAACAATCTGTTATCATTTGCATTTCTGTTCTGTGGCAATTTCAGGTGATTTTGTTTGGGTTCAGACTCTTCGCACCACTCTGAGCCTTGTGCCATCTTTGCAATCATGGCTACAGTCCATGGTTACAGCCACTCCATCATTTCTTCTCTAGGGTGGGGGGGGGTCTCCCTCTTGTTGACTGACAGACCTCTTTTTTAGCACAATGTCTTTCTACAGGGAATTGGCACTCCTATTGACATGTCCTAAGTCCTTGAGATGAAGTCTCACCATCGTTCCTTCTAAGGAGTATTTTGTCCCCTCCAGGTGAATAATTTTTCTAGAAACAGACTGTTCTATGCTTCCATGGGATGGCTGATGGATTAAAACTACCCAGCTTTGGGATAGTATCAAGTGCTTAATCACTGCTCAACTAGAGTTAGTCAGATGAGCATAAAGACCCCAACTGGGTATTTGGTATCATTATAGAGTACGCTTCAAGATACCTATATGTAGGAGTGGCACATCCACGTGACTGATAATTTCATTTACGCTTAATAAGTTCAATCAATCTGCCTGATTTAGAAAGGAAAATAATGATTATATAATATATATATATATATATATATATATATACACGTCCATCTTTACCTATGTCGTTGTTAAAGTTTATCCACTCAGTTCCGACACACCACAACAGAATGAAACACTATGCAGTCCTGCATCCTCTTTGCAATTATTGTTAAGTGTCAGCCTATTCTTCACAATCACCGTGTCCATCCAGCTCCATGATTTTCTTTCTCTTTCTCCCTGATCTCTACTCTACTAAGCATGATGTCCTTTTCCAGGGAGATGCGTCTCCTGATAACATACCCCAAATACATGAAACAAAGTCTCACTGTCCGTGCTTTTCAAAGGGAATTTTGACTGTACTTCTTGCTAGTCTTCCATTTTGTTCATTTTTTCTTTTGACAGTTCATGGTAGTTTCAGGATTCCTCACCAGAGCTATAGTTCAAATATGTCATTTCTTTTCCAGTCTGTCTTGTTCTCTTTTGTCCAACTTTCACATGGCTTTGAGCCAATTGAAAATGGCAAGGCTTAGTCTTCAAAGTGACAAAGGTGCATCTGAGTCTTCAAAGTAACACCCTTGCTCTTCCACAGTGAAAGTTTAAATCTGCTGTCTTATGCAGCAGATTTGCCCAAACAACTTATCATAGTTCTGCTTGGTTGCTGTTATTATATCACAAAGAACTTACTAGATCCAGTGTTGGAACAATTGGGATATAAATAGTATTTGCACTTCTTCCTAGTGTAAACAAATTTAATGAATGCAGTAGTTAAAGAAAATGTATCATCCTTTACTAGTGACAAGAAAGGGCAGTTGCCTTTCTATACAACCTCTGGGAATAAATAATTAATGAATTATGCAAATTACAATTAATAGATTTCTGAAGAAACTAAAGTCAATTTAAAATTTTGAATCTGTTTTAGTCTATGGAATAATTTAATTGGAAATTGTTTTACATATATGTTAATATATGAAAACCAAATAAAAATGATGCATAATGTGGTTTTTAAAAGTAAGTAAAGAAAACATATTTCATCATATACAGTAGTAAGGCAAAAATCTGTCCACTAACCATATTATCCTTATTTTTATTGTCCTTATGCTTAAGCATGTGTAGTTAGTGTTGTCTAATTTTAAAAGCAGATGTAACTTAAGAAAAACTACGTCTTAAGAAATTTTGAACAGTTGATAGCTCGTTTTGGGATCCTGTAGCTTAATGTAAGGACTGAAGAATATCCTGAGAGAGGTGAGACAATGTTTAATATTTCTAAGCAGAGACATACCACGATCTGATTTCTGTATTACCCCATCTTCCCATATTGACAGCATTATATTCCAAAGACCAGGTGAAAAAAATGACACTGGGTTAAAAAGAACAGTGAACATAGCAGCACATAAAGTAGAGATGAGTATGCCATTAAATAACTGCCAGATAACATTATCACATACTATTCAAAAACTAAGAATCAAACATCAGCCAAGTTGGCACATAAAATTTAAAATCATACACAACATCCTTATGTGCAAAATATTCAGATCAATGTTTGCTACTCTCATAAATGTAAAATATCAGATAATGAGAAATGTCATTAGAGAGGATTAGGTTCATAAATAAATATTTCCTACTATACTGTGGTTAGACTGAAGAAGACCAAGGACAGAAATCTGGAGTCCAATTAGGAATTTATTCTAATCATCATGAATAGTGATTCTGAAAAAGCAAAGATATCAACAAGGACCAGAGTGGCATCAGCAGAAGTGGAGAATGAAGGTTATATTCTTACCTATCTTGAAAATAAAGTTGACAATATAAGGGTGGTATAAAACAGAAATGAGTAATGAGTAGAATGGAGTTGCTATTCCCCAAGTAGGGCACCAAGGTAACAGGGACGTTAAGACTGGCAAAGGGACCAGACAGCATTTCCTTGTGTTACACACAGGTTGCAATGCCTCAGAATGCCTTGAAGACCCCTCAGAATGATAAAAAACAGGGAAATGGATAAGCAGACAAGCAAGATACAATGAGCAGACAATAGAAAAAGAGAAATGTATTTCGGATATCTTTAAATGGTGAAATATAAGTTTAGAATGGCACCCAGAGAGTTGGACAGACAAGCAAAGAGCTGAGAGAGATCTGTGCTCTTGATATTAATTTTTGATCATTGTTCGTAGGTGATATCCATGTCCAAGAGTCTGAAGGAGTGTAAACAGAAGAGGGAAAGACATGGGGTGGGACATGACCCACAGTACCCAAGCTTCAAATAGAGAAAGTAAAGAACAGCACACCTGGCTGAGAAGGAAAATACAGAGAGACAAGAGGAAAGCTTGGCTAGTAAAGGGTCTTGGAAATGTCATATTTTTCCAAGAGGATTTTTGAGCAAGAGACTTTTTGAATAACAGTAGGAAATATTTTAGAAAAAGGAAATTCTCAAACATGTATAAACATATTCACCATGCACAGCATGAATGTTTTCCATTTAGGATGAATATTTTAAAAGGTTTTTAGCATATAATACAATTCAAAAGTTCAGTCACATCAAGAAAAGTTATTCAATCATCACCACAATCAGTCTTAGCACATTTTTTCATTCATAGCTCATCACTGTTACTTCTGCTTTTCCCCATCCTTTCCTGCTATATCCTTAAGAAATGTTCATCTTTAATGAACCTTATTGGTCATAATGACTCAATTTTGTAGATTATCTCTCTATTTAGAGCAATATCCTTAGATTCAACCAGAGCCTGATATTAGGGAGCTACATGTGATCAACTGATATCATGCAAAAAAAACACACAATTATTGATTGTTAATCTGTGAATTGCAGTCATGAAAGTAGTTATTTTTTATAATGTCTGTGTTTTTGTCAGTTTTTTTGCTAAGAATTGTTGGCAATAAATAAATTTTGATGTAATTATGGTTTTTCAAAATTGATTGATAACATAAAATAGATCTAATTTGCTACAACTTTTTTTGGGGAAATATGCTGCCTGTCAAACTAAAAATTTTCTACAAATAATCATCACAAGAGAAAAGTAAAGCTAGCATGAAACATTTTGTCCAGCTATTACTTTGATTAAAACCCTGTATATTTGGCTTTTTTTTCATAGTTCTGTTGAATTATAAACAGCCTTTCAAGTGCCAGAGAAATCATTAAGAAGCAAGATACAAATCTATAGTTCTAGCTGTAAATATGGGTTACTATAAATTTGTAAAGCTAATCATTACAAAATATACAAACTGATGGAATTTGAAAGACTATTTCAGTTACACATTAGGCACAACCTTCTTTCAGCTAATTCTTCCATGAGACATATGCATGGAAATATGCACACACAGCTTTATGATATGAAATGCATACTCTATTGCTCAATCTCAAAACCATAACCAGACTTAACTCTTTATCAACCAGACTTAACTCATAATATTCATAATCTCAGATAAACTTCTAGAACTCATTCTTTTGAAAGAAATTATAAAGATACTTTAAAAAAATGGAATGGATGCTGTGTGTGTGACAACACTGAAGGCTGCAGTGCCAGACAGTATGTTGGTGTTCTGAATTGCTGCTGAGTCCATGGTAAGTCATGGCAATGACATGCAGAACTATGTGGAACTGTGACAATGATGGCTCCAAGGAGATTTTGATCTTTAAGAAGCAGATTGTGTTAGTTTGGGTAGATTAGAGGAACAAATTCATAAACACGCATATAGATATAAGGGAAAGGTTTGTATACAAGAAGAATGCAACATTAAGAAAGCATCCCAACCCAGTCCAGTCCGAGGTCATAAGTCTGATATTAGCCTATATGTCTGAAACCAGTCGATAAAGTCTCGTTCCAACTCATGAAGCATGTGCAATGACACCAGGACAATCAGACCAGTGGGTGAAGAGTAGTGTGCATCCAGCGGTGGTAGTAGCATCTCAGCTCTGGCAGGAGTCTCCCCATGCCTCCTCATTTCCAAGGTTCAGGGTCCATCAGCAGTATCCATTGGCAGTAGGAGCATCTCAGTGCTGGCAGGGGTCTCTCTATGACTTTTCCAGCCCCAGTGGTCTGATTCCATGAGGGCAAGCCTATGTGGCTTCTCCTCCGGCTCCTCCAGGTTCCAGAACTCAGGATCTATGAGCATGTCACCATCTTGTCTTGTCAGTAGACCAACTCCAAGAGAAGGAGTCAAGTCTCTATTCTCCAATTGGGAAATAGCATGAGACTTCCCAGAATTCTCAGGAGAAAGTCATATCTACACAGAGGCCTCATTGACTATCTCCAGGTTGACAGGCTAGTCTCCATCCCTACATCGATCATAAGGTCTGTCTTCCAAGGGTCCTTTGGGTGCCTTTGTATTTCTAAGCTAAGTGTGAGTGGCTGAGCTCTTACCCATTTGTGCCACGCAGAGACCCTTTAGAGAAATTGCTTTTTTCCTTGGTGTTTCACAATATCCCACAGAGACATTTTTATTGCAATTCCAGCAATATGTCACTATATCACCTGACATGGAAGCTCTGGTGGAGCAGTCGCTACTCCTTGGGCTTGGATTCTCATGGTTGAAAACCACAAACAACTGCAAAGAAGAAAGGATGGGTCTTACACTCCTGAAACAGTCCCAGCTTCAGAAACTCACTGGGCATCACTATGAGTCAGCATACACTCCAGGGCAGTGAGTGAGAAGACAGCCTTTCTTTTCCAAGTAATTTTATAGTACCAAGTGGTAATTCATTGCACTGAATCATCTCCTGATATTTATTATTATTATAAATAATGCATAGTTGGATTTTCTAACGCACTATACCAAAATCTGCTTTCCAGAAGCTTCCTATTTATAACTTCCATTGAGGACAGAGTGGACTTGCTCCCTAGTGTTTCCAAGGTTCTAATTTTATGAACACTGCTGGCCTCCTCTTTTTCCTCAGGAGAACAGGGGGGTTCATACAGGTAATCTGGTGCAACACAGAGACCCCTTAGAGAAATTGCATTTTTCCTTGGTGTTCCACAATATCCCACACAGACATTTTGCTGTCTCACTTGTGATCCCACCAGGGTTCAATCTCTAAGAAGAAAGATATAAATATTATTGGATATATACCAATTATGTTATTAACCTAAGATTGTCATATCGTTCAATGTTAATTTGATAGAGAAATCACATTAAACCTGAAGGAAATTACTTTCTTAAAAGAGAATATAGGCTATAATTATCCATAATGAATGAAAACAATTTATCCTACCCAATATGTCCTTTCTTGTCCCGAGTAATTATATTGTGCTCCTATTTATATTCATGTATTGACTTCTGGCTCCTGTGTCCAAATGTGGTTAAACATATATTGAATAATTTTGTACAGCTGTGACAGACAGCCTATTCCTGTCTGTAGCTGTACTAACAATAACAGATAAATTAAAACATACAACATATGGCAAAACAAACAGCACTCTCCTCCCTGTCTTTCTTTTTCCTTTTTACAGCATAGGAGACATTTATCTAACTTTTTAGCTGGACAATAAATAAAGCACAGTTAATTATGACAAAGTATTCCATAGCTTAGACAGTATTATAAAATCATAATTTGATACCATTAGAAAAGAAGGATTTAAAATGTGAATCTGAAAATGAATCTTCTTTCCCTAATCAAATTACTTTTTAGATGAGTGAATTTGGGATGTTGGTTAGCCTTCTTAATAGTGGTAAATGGAATAGAGGGGGAGAAAGTATTTCACCCAACTGAAATGGCTTTTTTCTAATATTTAAATCATGGCATTTATTTTAAAAATAGAAAAGTATCATATATATGTATATATATCCAGAAAGCATCTAATGATCATGATTATTGTATTTCATATGTTGAAAAGTCCATGAGCATTGTTCCCTAAAACTTTGTTACAAAAGCGTTTACTTACAGTGACAATAATATGGACTGAGTGTGTGAGTTAATCATAGATAAAGTATTCAAATCAGGATGCCCTGACACAGGTTGTAGATGATCTTGGAGACACTGGAGGAAATTTTTGAACTATGTGTTCAATCCAAATACCCCATTCAAATAACTGAACTCTTGTTGTAAAAACAATGTAGTTGTCATGCATGATTCCCTCTGGCTGTACCAGGGAGCAGTTGAATCCATCTCTCTTTTAGTCAAAGGCCCATTGCTACAAGGCAGAGATCAGATCTATCTCCACCCTTCATCCTTCTTTCATACTTCTCCACCTCCTACCCTATTCTAGTACCGACCTTTTCTCCCATAGCACTCCTCTGTGGGGCTCAATCATCCATTGCAATGGCTAGACAGAACTCATGGGCATTACTCTTGATTATGGAGATTAATTGGGGAAATTAAGGGATGACCACAAGTAAGGATCAGAACATGTGTATTCAGCACACAGCCTTTGGTCCACAGCTGGGACTTTCCTTAGCCAGAAGCCAAGTCTCTACCTCACACTCAGGTGACCCCTTGCCATCTTCTGCCTCTATGAGCTGGAAGTGCACTCACTGCTCCTATTCACAATGTTATAGGCTCTGGTCTGAGCATCTGCCCTGTTTTATTTGGCTTCAGCCTGGCATGGCCTCTGGTGCCTCCACCATCTCGGGTCAGAGCCCTGAACTTGCTCTGCTGGTGGTTCTTCTTCCTTGAAGGTGTGAGGGATTCTCTCTTTTCCTCATTCCAAGATAATTCTTAAAGCCAGGATACTGACAAAACCGAGCAGTCTGCTAACCAATATTTGCACGGTCTCACTAATCATTTGGTGAGCGCCATAGATACATAGATGATAGATAGACAGATAGATATAGTTAGATGATAGATGATAGATAGATAGATAGATAGATAGATAGATAGATAGATAGATAGATAGATAGATAGATGATAGAAGAGCAATAAATAATTGATTTCACTTGACAACACTTGTGATAGAAAGGTGAGCCTAGGCGCTAGAAAATAACTACAGCTGAGCAAAGAGTCTATGGATGAGGAGAGTGCATTAATTCTGCTCTTCATAGGAACATCCTGACTTGATATGCAAGGTCAGGCACTGATTCTGTGTCCTGTTTCTATCCCTCATACACAATTAAGAACCATGTTGTATCTTTTTCTTTGTCTTTCTTTCCTAGACGGGATTTTCTCTACTCTCAATTTCTTATATTTTGGGACTGATTGTAACTCTCAACTGGAATACAAAGATTAGAAATTTATGTTTCCTTTTATCCAATCTTTATACAAATTAAATATACAGAAAATTACAAGCAGTCTATAAAAAGTTCATGGAGACATTTCATTATCTTTTTATTCAATACTCTATGAACTTTTTGAGTCTTATTTCATAACTTATTTTGCCACAAACACCATGGTTTATTCCATCACATGCATTATATAAACACACATATCCTTCATAATTTGGAACACAGCTACCCAGTCAATGCAATGAAAGAGATTGGTAATTTTGCTCATGCCAAAGAAAGTTGACTCAACAGAATATAGAAATTAGGGAATATGTATGCTCTCCTCCAAACGTTTGTATATTGAATATTGTATATTTCTCAGTCACTGTCTCAGTCCCTCTGAGACTCTTCCACTTTTTCATTATTTGCTTCTTCTCCAAGTCTGATCTCTAAAGACTGATCCCTCATGGCAACATTCGATACATAGGTGATAAAAAGCCTTATATGGACATATCATAATTTTTGTACAGGAAGAGAATATAACCTCTGTCTTCAACATCAATTTTCTATAATTTTGCAGCTTTATCTTTGAGATTATATTATATAGAATATAATTTGCAACACTAGTGTGTTGTGTTTCCTAGTGGATATTGAATCTATATCATTTTTAACTCAACTTTTTATCTCAACTTTTTGATCGTGTATTTTGAGTTGTTTTTTTATCAACATATAATGCATTTATTTTTCTTAGTTCTACAACATTGTTTCTTTAAGACAAGTGGTATTATAAGCAAATGTACTTTGCATTGACAACACCATTTTCAAAACATATTGCAACTAAGTGAGAGATCACCTCCTTAGTCGAGTAATCTTATCTTATTTATATCTCTATTACTCAAAAACTTTTCTTAGTAGTTTTAAAAAAAACAAAATCATTTGAGCTGTTTTTAAACAGCATTTTTGAAATTTTCATGAAAGTCAATTTCCTTTGATCAATTTAGTACCATCTCAAAAAATAAAAGAGGAAAAGACCAAACAATAAAAAAAAATACTCCGCAAAAACAAACAAGTGACCCCCACCCCCCAAAAAAGATACATTGATCAATGGTACATGAATGAGGAAATTTTGAAACAGCAGTAGCATGAACCACCATTCCTCTCTCACTAACTTCAAAAGCACTTCCATGTGTGGCTGTAGAGATATGTAACAGTTATGAATAGCTTGTGTTGGTTGAAAAACATCTCACTCCATTTCCAGTTCAGCACTCAAGAGGATTTCATGTGTATGCAAAAAGGTATTTTTAACACTTAAATTTTGTATTAGCATCCTGCAAGTGCTGACTCTTCCAAGTGTAAAATTATGGCTTTCAGAAAGAAGTAAACTAGGACACTCTGTCAGCATCCTGGGAATGATATCCATTCTTTGACTCAGGGAAGTGCCAAGTACTTATAAATGAAAAAGAAACACATTAACTCAATGAAAAGGCTAGATTGTCCAAATCAATACACTCTACACACAGAGTTTATTCTTGGCTAATGCAAGCTTGTGTCCTTCATTTATATATTAAAGGGAAAAAAAGAACAGAAAACATAATTTGTAAAAATCTGACTTCTAAAAAGGCATAAAATATTTAAAATAAGAGTTACCTCAATCAGATTGTGTTTAATTGTTATTGATCTTTCTGCCCCATCTAAATGCTCAATGTGGATCCTTCTCTTTATTGAAAATTCATTCACTCAGATGCTTATCAAGGTGCACATTTATCCTGCAAGTTCCACAATTTTATTTTCTGGATATTAATTTTTATCATCAGATCACTCATCTAATAGCTTCTGTTCAAAGTGTTGCATTTAATTAAAAATGGCTGGTCATGGAAAATAATAAAAAGTACCTTAAATAGAATAGCACATTTTAGAGTTAGAGTTCAATGAGCAAAAACATACTACTCAACTGTGTGTGTGTGTGTGTATATATAAACTTTTTCCTATATCGTTTGTTGTGGTATATTGAAAAATTTCAGAGAAATTACACTGTGAGCTCAAATTTTAGTTTTATCAATTACTATTTTCTTTTTTTATTGAAGCTGCTTTCTGAAATTTCCAGGAGCCATGGTAGTGGAGTAGTTTTATGTTGGGTTGCAGTACTCTTGATTGGCACTTCAAAACCACTAGCAGCTCTGCCAAAAAAAGACGGGATTTCCACGCTCTCCAACAGTTCCAGTGCTGGAAGCCCACAGGCAGTCACTCACTCTGAGTCAGCATTATCCTGAAGTTAGTGAGCGTGGCTTTTGGAGTTTTGAAATTTCTGAAGAAGATATAAAATTTAAAAGCCAGAATTAGCATGAATGAATTAGAATGATATATGCTGCCTAAATGTGGAATAATAGAAGGTCACAATATTTCAGTGATTTTAAAATAAGTACTATTTGCTAAACCTGATTTATTACTGTTAGTATAGATGAAGATATTTGTAATATTAAGGGCCAATGAGTGAAAGGTACATTGTACAATATGAGATGGAAGACTTACCCAAGGATAAGATTTGTTTGTGCCTTGTTTCTGTCTTTTTGCTTTTTTAATTTTATTTTATTGGGGACTTTTACAGCTTTTATCACACTCCACACATAATGTCAAATACATCTGTATATATATCTTCAAAATCTTTTTCAAAATATTTCCTTTCTGCTTTAGCCCTTGGTATCAGCTCATTTTTAATTCCTTCTCCATGAATTCTTGATAATTTGTAAATTATTCTTTTTTTTCTTGTGTCTTACATGTACCACTGTCTCCTTTCACTCAATTTTCTATTTATTTACAAGGCTTAAATTATGTACTTACCTTAGATCTGTTCACATTGAAGATCACTAGGAAAAGTCAGTGAGTTTATTCTATTTAATTTTTTTAAGTCAGTGAATTTAAAATGAGATTCATATTTATTGAACTTGATAGTGAATCACTATTAACTTCAGTGACTAGAATGAGGAAAGCTAGGAACCCATGCTGAAGTTAGTAGTAGGTTTTCAAAGATGAAAATTTGACAGGCAGGAAATAGTATTCTTTAAAGTACTTTTAGTACCTCTTTTAAAAACCAAATCTATAATAAAACTTGCACTGGCATGATTAAGCTAAATTCCCTCACTTTATGAAAATCATGCTAATCATAAAATAATAATATTCTAAACCAAATCAATAACCATCATGCCCATTCTGGCTCATAGTAGTACTGCTCCAGAAGGGGAGCCCCCCCCCCAAATCATGGAGGCTCATGGTTTTTGTCATATTTTAAGGATATGCAAACAATGAGATCTCCACTAGCATACATCATGTTCACCAAATATGAAAATAAGTTGATGTGTAAGGCAGGGTTTTCTGGAACAGCAAAGCCATCACACTTATGATTGTGTATACAAACACACATTAAATAAATGTAATATATCCTTATATATATGGACAAAGCTGGACAGCACGAAATAATATAACAGCTAATTAGTTCACACAACAGTTTAGAGGGTTCAGTTCAACTCACTTCCATGGTACAATTGATATATTAGAAACGCTTCAACTCAGAAGGACTGCTACATCCAGGGTCAAGGAAGCAGACAGCTGAGTCTTCCCTAGAGCATTGCAGGCAGAGTCCACCCAAGGGCAGCAAACAGCACAGCGGGGTACCAACAGTCAGCAGCTCAGAAGATTAGCAAAGCCTTCCCTGAGGGGAAATTGAACTCATATAATGCAAGACTACAAGAACCACCAGCCTCAAAGTCAAGCGATATACACAGCAGCAGTGTGGCAAAGTTGGTCTCAACAGAACCTCAATTTCTAGCAAGCAGACTCACAGATTGGCTTATCCTATAGATAGCATGGCCCATGGGTACAGGCAGAGAACTAGCTAAAGCAGCTGCATGCTGGTCCAATCACCAAAGAGCAAGAGAGACATGGTGGACATTGTCAAGCCATATATCTCTTTGTCTTCCAACCAACCTGATTAATCCCACATGTTCCTATTGGCCAGATTGACATAATAAACTTACCTCTCACGGTTGTTGCACTTCAAATTATAAATGAGTTCAAATTATAAGAAGTTCCTTGCTTTTACCCACACCCAGTTCTCAGGGTTCCCATATAAGTCCTGGCAGCATCATGGGTTGGTTGGTAACACAAGGTCAACAGTTCTAAATCAGCAACCACTCCAAGGGAAAAAGATGAAGCTGTGCTGTTGATGTCAGGTGCCATGGAATCAGCTCTGACCCACATGATACTGTGTATAACTAAATGGATCACTGTGTGGTCCAGTGTCATCCTCAAAATTGTTCCTGTGCCTGACCCCATTGATGTAGCCATTCTCTGGATCCATATCATTGAGGACTTTCCTCTTTTTCACTGCCCTTCCACGTTGTCATTTATGATGTCCTTCTCTGGGAAATGGTCTCTCCTGACAATATGTCCAAAGTCTGTAGGACAAAAGTCTTACCATCCTTGCCACTAAGGAACACTCTGGCCTTGCTTTGTCCAACCCAGATTTGTTTGTCCCTTTAGCTGCTCTAGGTGCTTTCAACATTCTTCTCCAGCACCACAATTCAAATGCACCGATTCTTCTTCGACCTTCCCTACTTCGGTCCCAAATTCAGTTCCCCACTGAAAATCTTATACAAAGAAAAAATATAAAGAATTGAATTCTTAGATATCTAGAGACAGTTAGTTCTACCCTGGTCTGGGTCAGAATTGACTTTATGACAGTGAGTTTGATTTGGTTTGGTTCTTTCTTAACACACTTCCCTTACTCATTTTCAGCATTAAATAGCACATACCCCACCTGTCCTCTTTATTGTTCATATTAAACAAACATCCCTGAACACCGCACAACCGATCCTTTCTAAGTGATGCTGCCATTTGCACAATTCAAGCTTTAACATTTTTGCCATAGTCTCACTCTCAGACAGACTTCTCAAGTAGGAGCTTTGTCTTACTACCTGCTGCTCTTGTGATAGTCCATGTCATATGAGGGTTTGTTTGTTTTTTTGTATCCCCAACAATACTTTATACCTGTTAGATTCACGTTGTTTAGCACATGTCATTCAAAATAAATATATTTTGCATGTAAACCAGTAGATACTCTTGATTGCTTTTAAGATTCCTCGGTCACTCCTGGTGTTATAAACTGAGAAGTACTATCTGGCTGCTGCCCAAACCAGAAAACAAGAAGACCCATACCCATAGAGTGAAGCCCCACTGAGTGTGATCTTCCGTGGGGTTTCTGAGACTGTCAGTCTTTACTGGAGCAGATAGATTCATTTTTCTCCCATCGAGCAGCTGGTAAGTTTGAACCACCAACCTTTGTGTACTAGTATAACGCCTAATACACAGTGCCACCAGGGCTCCTTCAATTCTAACCAAGGTCACTCATTCACCCCTTCCCTCAAAATCTCCCTCCTCCCATAGTCAGCTACATTTTATTGTTCCCCATCCTCAAGTATGCTAAGTCTTCTTTTGGAACACATGAAATACCTTTTATATCAAGTACACCCTAATTTACCATGACTATCTCTTTCTTACATGCACTTCCTGCTGAATCTCATTGGATTAAAATATACCTCCTTCCCTAAAGTTGTCTCTATGAACCCACTCTGTTGTGTTTCTTTTTTGGGGGGGGGGGGGCATCACTGTCCTCTGGTGGGAGTAGGAGGCCTAGCCTTGCTCCTGGAGAGCTGCTGCTGAATTTGAACCACGAACCCAGTGGGCCGCAGTCCTGCACACACCCACTACACCACCAGGGCTCAGCCACCCAGCCTGTTTTTAATGTCCTCCAATGATACTGTTTGTTAATCTACATATTTATTTCCACCTTCAATGTAGACGATACTTGAAATGAAATCTATTCCGTTGATTCAAACCTGGGTCTCAAAATATTGCCTTACATAAGGAATAAATGGGAAGACCTATCCTGGATTACGTAAGGAGTATATCAGTGGTTCTTAACCTTCCTAATGCTGTGACCCTTTCATACAGTTCCTTATGATGTGGTCATCCCCAACCATAAAATTGTTTTCATTGCTACTTCATAACTGTATTTTTGGTACTGTTATGATGAGTAATGTAAATGTTTGATATGTAAGATATGTTTTCATTGTTACAAATTGAACATAATGAAAGCATAGTGATCAATCATAAAAACCATATGTAATTATATGTTGTGAAATATATTTAATTACAAATTAATGAAATTTTGTGTTGAAGAATAGTGTACCATGGTAATAGTCTTCATGGCAGATACTTTGTATGTGGGCATATCTGTATGTTGACGGACCCCCCAAAGATGGATAGAGTAGTAGTGTCTTGGTTCCTAAAACCATCTGAAATATGTGTCTTCCAATGGTCTTAGTTAACCCTTGTGAAAAGGTCATTCGACTCCCCAAGGAGTCAAGATCCACAGATTGAGCAGCACTAGAATATGAGAACATACTATTCAACCTACCCATTGCTATCAAGTTGACAATGGTACTTAGCCAATGTGTAGGAAGGAGTCTGACTACCCCATAGGGTTTGTTTTAATTGCTATTGTATATTAGATTGGCATCTGTGTCAACCCACAGTGACCTTATGCGCAACAGCAGAATATGCTGTCTGACTTTGGGCCATCCTCGCAATTGTTCCTATGCTTGAGCACTAGGATTTACAAGACTAAATCTTTGCACAAGTTGTCACAAGTTTCTCCCACCAAGGATTGGTGGACCCAAGTCCCAAATTTTACATCACAGATAATATTCCCTGAACTCTAAGGCTTCCAACGTAGCTACAGATGCAGCAGAATGTTACTTGCTGTCCAGAAGCGACATTTGTTACTGGCCCAGTTTTTACTCATGTCTATAAGTAGTCTCCTTATCCTGACTTCTAATACCATAGATGCATTTTCATTGTTGTGCTTGATGTAATAGGATTACATGTGTTTTGACTCCTCTACATTTTAATGTCCCTCCATTTTATAGAATGATTTAGTAGTTTATTCATTTCAATTAGTCTGGCATTTCATTGTATGGCCATCCCCCAATTATTCCCCAATTGTTGGTTTGTTTCTTTGTTATTATCTATCACACATTTTGCAGTTATGAGAATCCTTGCATTTCATTTTTGGAGAACATATGTGTGCAGCTCTTTGAGATTTACACAGGGAATAGATTGACTGTGTTACAAAGGTGTGCATATGTTCAGTTTTAATAAATACTGTCAAATAATTTCCATCAGTGATGGGACTGCCTGACACTCTCAACATCACATATGACAATGAATCTTGGTGTTGTCAATCTTTTAAATTTTAGTTATTCTGTCAAGTATGTAGGACCTTTTCACTGTATTCTTCTATTAACTTTGTTTTTGATCTTTATAAGTACAGAATTAGAGAGAAAGAGAGAGGGAATCAAATGTAGATGTATTCATTTTAACTGAACATTACAAATTATTTCTATTTGGCTCTTTTCCTTTTTTGATTAATCATTATCTTTGCTTTTCTGAATACTTGGAAGAACATTTACATTCAATTTTTTAAATGATTCAAATTAAAGACTCTATAAGATTCACCTTTTTGACATTCACTGAACATTGTCTTGAACATACTCTTGAACATACTCTATCACGTCCTCAAGCAGAACGATAGAAGGCAACATAAATAGGCCATAAATACGTTTCAGATGCTACAGAAACAAATTAAATATTACAACTTGATGCTAATATACAAATGAGAAAAACAAAGACTGGGCTAAATTTACACAAGCGCAATCATTCTGTTTGTCATACTTAAAATCTGAATCACATTTGAAATGCCATTTGTACAGAATGCCATCACAGGCACAAAAGAAGACTATTAGCTTTCCTATGTAGCATTCGTCATTAATAAACACAAACATAGGTACTACCCATTAAGGTGTGGTAATTGTGGCTCTGAGATGCAAGATTTTGCTTTTTGATTTCTGATTTTAATGCTTACTGATATAATTGGGACTCAGATAAACTGACACAGACATTTGCATAACACCTAGGAAGCGTCACACACACAAAAAAAAGAAAAGAAAACTCTCTTTTTCTCTCTCTATACTTGCTAAGGGCATTCTTTTCCCCCTAGCCTTCCTAACACCCCTTCCCCATCTTGTAACAATGGATTATGTATCCCTTTATTCCAGCTCTGGAATGAACGGGAAACAACCAACTGTTATTGAGAAATATATGTTTAATTGCTATGCTTTATTGGGATGATGTTGTTTCACAGCCTTACTTTGAATATGCAGTTTTGGATATGTGCATATTTATTTACATGTTGTGATTGTCAGAAATATCATTTTCATTAATGAGCTTGCACTTAGTTGATAGTAGTCATTGTTTTACCTTGATGTGTGGTACCTTAACAACATGATATGATATATTTCATCCAGAGAAAAACCTGAAATAAGATGACAGTTGTGTGGCAGTTAGAAAAGACTACGAGATTATTGCATCAACTTTAATAAGTGATTTGAATATTCTGTTGCCAATTATCAGAAAGAAGTATCTTTAATTTTTTTAAATAAAAGTTTGCTGGGTACAGGTGAAAAATAATCATCTTCACTAAATGGACTGTTTTCAGTGTTATTCAAAAAAGTGCACACATTTATCTTGAATGGCCAAACAAATTGTATTTTAACATGCTAATTCTGTATCTCAAAAGTTAGAATATGATTTTGAAGAATCGATGGAGATACTAAAATTTTATGTTTCTTCACATACATGTATATGCATGTATATACACAGATTTTGCAACATTTTGGACTATTCCCATCATAATAAATTTAGCATTTTATTATTTCTTACAATATATTTTTTTATATTTGGTACCATCTAACCCAGAACACCATGTAAATTTTATTTCACCAGGTAATTTTTAAAAACAGAAAACTATAGAGTACTTCTTCCAAATACAGAAGATAATACAGCTAATGCTACACCAGTTTATCTGATTTTGCATTTTAAAATTATATGTACATTACATTTTACTTGTGAAATTATGTATAAAGGTAGTATGCAAAAATGGTAAAACTTAAGATGTATTGTGGAACAGAATGATATCTTGTCTTATCTATAAATGAATTTAAAAGAAAAACATATAGTACTTATCAGGAATGCATTAAAAACATTCACACTATTGGACTATGGAAGTGTCAGCAACTGGTCCTAGAAAAAATAAGTTGGCTTCTTTCAGCTTTTAGTTTTTTTGTATTCTTTGTTTTTCTAAAATACTGTGGGTAAAGTGGTATTTGTTCATTGATTCACTTTTTGCTAGTTCATCTTTGACTTAGTTTCTTGATACCTTGGTTCATATGTATCCCTTTTTATTTTTTAAAATGACTATATGTGGCTCTATATATCCTTACTTCTTTGTTCAGTCCACCAATTTTCATGACTATCACACGTTTATGACACCATAGATCTAGCTCTGTCCTTTAACCTCTGAGACACTCTTTCATTTCTGGTAATTCACTCACTCTCTCCCATGGGTTGTCCTCCTGTTAATCTCACACATCAAATATGCAGCCCTCAGTGTAATTTAAATATTTTCTTTTGGGACTTAAATAGTTTAATGGGCAACTAATTTATACTTTAGAGCATCCTTTCTTTTAATATAATGACATAAGTATTTGAATAATCTGAATTATAAGGTAGGCTTGAAAAGTTCATGGATGATTTCCTTTTGTCCACTAACATTTTGAAGCCTGTTCCAAACTAGGAGTCTGGGCTAGTCTTTCCTTTTTCAGTTACCAAAAATACTGAAAACTCTGGACTTCTGCATCATCCGACTGGCTTTGAAGCCTGATTGCATGAGTATTGCTGCCAACTTAGGTTTAGGTGTCATGTGTAAAGGCAAGTTCTTGAATTTTCTATCTTAAAAAATGAGGGAATCATACCAATTGAAGAGATTTTAAAATGTATTTCTAGGACAGGGCATGATATTATGCTTTGGGAAGTTACACAGAAAAGTATTGCAATGCTTCCCATCAGTATTGCAATGTTACCCAAATTAATTAATCTTCATATTTTTCTATTGGTGGCATCATAACGCATTTATTTAAGGTCAGAAGTTGATAATAATACATGGTAATGCATTTTCTAATGTTTTTTCCATGCTGTCAATTGTGAGATCAGCGTGACCTAGAATGTGGCATGGTACCATAGGTGGAAGGCACATTTTAATTGTAAGTTTTGCATTAATATGCTTTCTTTATTTATGTATACATTTAGAATTGATACATACATTAAAAATATACAAAACCAATGAAAAATTTTCTTTTCTTGTTGAATAGGAATCTTTAATTTCAAAATTGATGAAAACTGAGGGTATTGTGAAAGTACTTTACTCAAAAGGATTAAAAATGACATCATTTTCATTGATTTCAACATTATTGATTGTACATGGGCATGTATGCACATAACTCTTGAGAATAAAAAATGTACAGCTTATTAATAGAAAAGTCAGCATATCCCCAAAGGCCAATTCTTACAGCTAGTTGTAATCAACAGACTGTTTTACAGCTAGAATCTCTTAAAAACAAAATCGGCACTATTATTCTTAACTAATGATGTAGCAATTCTGAAACACTTTTCTAAATTGATAAATACCTACAGTTCCAAATATATTCTTTCCCAGATCAATGTATAATACAACCCAAATCCACCATATTGAAGTCTGTTCCCGGTCAGAGCAACCATACACAGTGTTATTGATTCTGTAAATCATTATGGGAGCAGACACTCTCATCATCTGTTGTTCACCTGTTGGTGAATTCGAGACACCAAACCTGACCATTCGCGACCCATTGTCCAAACCACAGGAACTGTGAGACTTCTTGATTAAAGTATAAACACATCAGTACATAGTAAATACATGCATGTCAACCAAGTGACATACAAAGTAATATCATTATCTAAAAATATACTAGATGTATTTCTCTTTTATTTGAATGTATTTCTCTTTATTTGGATTTGTGAGCTCTCAATCATCTATCTGGAGCACTCAAGTGTGGTAGTCAGAGCATTTGACTGCTTATTGAAAGGTCATTAGCTTGACTCTATCAGCTGCTCTGGGGGGAGTGGGTGTAAAGGTGAGATGCTGCTTCCATGAAGACAACAATGTTAGGGGCCCAACATTGTCCTCTCTCCTACAGTGCCTTTATGACTGGCTGATAATGAGTTTGGTTGTGAATTTTCTAGTACACTACCACTTTTAAAGACTTAATTAAAGATTTGAAAGTTAGCTAATTGCCAAGAAGATATATATTTTTTCTTTGTGAATAAGAGCATTCTTTTTATGATATAATATACTATATAATTTTTATATTATTTGTGATCACATAGTAATTGTGTTAAAGGTTGGAACAGAATAGGAGCTGAGAAATTAACAATGACTCTTAATGACCAGTACGTTCCACGGATGGACAAGGGTTAAATAGTCATTTTTCTATAGTCTTCCTTCCATGCTTTGAAACAAACGGCATTTTTAAATATCAACTCAACTCGAATGTGCAATAGTAGCTCCAAACACACAAAATGAATTTCATTTACTTTAGTGTCTGAAGACATTGCCTTTCTTTTGTTTGATTTCTTTTGTGTGGTAGCAACATACCATCTGTTCAGTATTTACTACAGGTTGCTATCAGCGTAGAAGATAAAGCACAATTGTGTGTTCCTTTATGCTCCGTGCACACCTGCTCTATCAAGTAAGTGTCACTGGGACAGACGGAATCAACTATTTATTGACATACTGAGGACACTGTATTAAGAAATTCTGTTCTATTTACAGTATCACTCTCCTTACAAAAACAACTTAACACCTCTCTGTGTCTCTTCTTTCTCCCTCTCCATTGCTATCAAAAATTTCTATGTGGAAAATAAAGTCTAGAATATAGTAAAAACAGATGACATCTTATTCATATTTTGTTTTATGCTTCATTAAATAGCGATGTAAAGTTTAAGTAAAGTAAATCTTAGTTACTGATGTAGTTTCAATTGGTAAGTTTTACTAAAACTCAGAATTTTTTAAGGTACTCATTGATAGTATTTTGCTTTGAGTGTGTGAATTGTTTGTTCTCACCAGAAGAGTTGGGTTTTGGTTTTTAAAGGTAAAATGCAAACCAGCATGTTGTTGTGGGAAAGTGACTTGGTCCCGGCACATAGGATGAGCATCTGTGCACCTCACAATTGTCACCTTTAAGTCCACAGTCAATTGAACTGTGTGGAGTCCAGCTGTGAGTGCAGCAAGGTGCATAGGGCGAGTGTCTCTTGCTTATCAGCCATGAAGGAAGGCATGGGCATTGTGGATAGTCATTGTGCTCGCTTCTGATTATGTTTCCACATAGCTGTCTCTAGTTCCTCATGCTCACTTTTGTTCCCATAGGATTTATTACATTGTGCAAATTCCCGGAAGACCCAAACGCTTTTATATTTAGAGAATTTGGTAGAAAACAAATTTGCACTTGCACCCTTCCTTTTTGTTTTCTGCAATATGAAGCAATGCGGATCTATTGTTTAAAATGTAAGTGTAGAAAATGCACAGGCTGAGCAAATAGAAACCACAATTCATACACTCAAAAATAACCGCTGTAAATACCTGGGTGGATATTCTTCACAGTCCATATAAAAAGAATCATTTTGTCATATCCTATTAGATAAATATTATTTTCAGATTTACTTTTGACTAAATGATGCGTTCCTGGATATTATAACCTCAAATATTTTCCTATGATTATAATGACTTTATAGTTTGAATGCATTTGTTAACTTGCATTGAAGGAGCCCATTATGGCTGGGCCATTATGTCTTAGTAATATGACTATCAGCATATTTAGGAGGCAGAGTTGCTAAGCACTTACCTACTAACCAAGGTTTAGTCCATCTGGGAGAAAGGTGTCGCACTCTCCTGCTGTAAGCGTGGCAGTCATGGCAACTTCATGGCCCAGTTCTGTCTGTTAGATTCTGCATGGTTTTGATAGCAGCAGGTATCTTTACTTTGCATTAGTGTTCAACAACTTTGTTCAGAAAATTTTGATTATTTTTGGCTTAATTTCTGTTAGTAACATGACTCAAAAACATATGTGTTCAGGCTTACAATACATAGCTATTTATAATATTTTAAAATTGTATTTTAGATCTTTACAACTTATCTGCCTGGGTACTCAATTCTGTACATTATCATTGACTGCTCAGATATAGAAAACTTTTAAAATATTATATATGTATTATAATATATAATATTATATATACTTAATATTAGTTAATACATGTATTTTTTTCTTTTGTTCCACTTCTCAGAAATTATGATTAGATAGTAGGTTTTATAAGATTTTGAGAAATTTGAAGGTTTGTGTTTTGCCTTAATTATCACCATCTGTTTTATTTTTCCTTTTGTTTTGTTTATGTTTTATATCTATAAGTGAAACATGAAGATAAAGTAAAGCCTCTATAATAATAATTTTCACACTTTTAAGGTTTTTTTAAAGAAGCAAACAAAGCTTTCAAGGTTACTGAATGAAATTCCAAGAAAGGAAGAAAGAGAAATACACACCATAAACTAAGAAATCCCCAAGCAAACCAAGTGCCAGTGAGTAGATTTCCACTGGTGACTTACGGCCTTTGAGGCGATTTCATCTCACAGTGACCCCATAGGACAGAGTGGACCTGTCCCTTTGGGTACTGAGACCTTAAGTCTCCGCTGTTTTCCTGCAGGGAAACTGGTGAGTTCACTCTGCGGACCTCGCTATTAGAAACTCAGTCCATAGTCCACTACGCCACCAGAGCTTCCCTTTTACCTTCGTGATCTTGTGTAGACTGCAAATCCTGAGGGGACCACTTGAGCTTCTGCTGAGAAAGAGCTGGTGGATATCAAGTGTTGGCATTTCTGTCAGCAGCCCAGCAACTTCCCCAGAGTCAGGTGAATCATGTAAATCTGAGCTAGTTGTTGAGGAACCGCGAGATCTCACTGGAATTCATGGAGACTCAGATGTTGATTTGTTGTTCTTCCGTGTCTACTTCATAGTAATTATACTGGACCATTGTTATATTTGATATCAGAAGTAAAATTTAAAAATCCAATACCCAAGAAAATGTGGTCCATTCTTTGTAAATTTACAGTATCAGGGAGAGCCAAAAGGAAGAGGATGATAAGCTTATGAATGTTTGTTCTGCCTTCATGCATTAAATGGGAAGGTATGCCACTTTAAAAGAATTGTGGATAACGACTGCTTTACATGGTGTCCTGTGAAACATGAATATTCACAGAGTCTCCAGAAGGCACTCCTAGAAAATATATGATGCCATCAGACTTAGTATTCGATCCTAGACCTGAATATGTCAACAATTCTGAAGAAGACTATAGTTTCTGACTTTGAGTTTTTAATATGATCTCTAATGTATGGTGTGGACACTCACTTGTCCATTTTATAAGCTCCCTATAATTGTTCTTAGTAAATGCATGTAAATAAGAATATCTATTTGAAGATTGTTTTATCTCTAAAAATAAAACAGGATACTAATTTATGGTGTTAGAGATAAATTTGAGAGAAGAGTATAATTTTCTTGGTTATGCTTTTGTCATACAATCCAGGGGCTATCATAAATCAAGGTGAAATAGCAGTTCCTACTACATTTTGTACATATGGAGTGAGTTCTATTCAAACCATCACTCTCCAAGCAGATTATCTATTGAAAAGGGGTCAACTGAGCAGAATCCCAATTTATGGCACAGGGGCCATGGCAACACAAATTTCAAAATGATAAAAATCATTGAGCACTGGGAAATATTTTAATTATCAGCCTGTGGAAGGAAAAGCTGATGTAAGTTAATACATTTTAGAGAATGTGTGGTAGAGTAAAAACAAATACAAAATTAAATCTCTAAGGAATGCAAACGTTTACCACGATAGAGGACCACTAATACATGTACTATTACTATATATTTGATTTTGTGACAACATTTATATTAAAATAATTAAAACTTAGTAAATCTCATGAACTTGACTCAGATCTACAATAAAGAATTATATAAAGCAGGAATCTATTACGCACACGTGTGTGTATATAAATAAAATCAGGCTAATAGTCATCAACTTGATTCCATCTCATTATGGTGACCCTGCAGAGCAGAGTAGAACTACCCCTGCCATTACAGAGACTAGACATTTCTGTGGGAGCAGACAGACTCACCTTTTTCTTGGTAAGCAACTGGTGGCTAGAAATCCCTGCCTTTCAGTTACCAGTTCATGTGTAATCCATTATGCATCTGAGACATAAATGCATGTAAAATAAAAGTACATGAGAAGGCATTTGTGTAAAATAACAGCGAAGTAGCTTAATAACAGCGATTTTAAACATAATATTAAAATTATAGAATCTACATTATAAATAAGATTTATTTTTCTGCATTTAATTTAGAAATTATAAAATATTAGACACATGTATAAATTTTCTTTCCTTTTCTGTTTTTGGAAACTCATCCTCAAGAAGTGCATTAAAAATATTAAAGGGTTGTTTAAAGCATATCTCTTGACATTGCAATGATCTAAATGTCCAGTAATATTTAATGTTGTTTTATAAATATTTATAAGCTAGAACATTATCATCGTAAATCAGAAAACTAGTTTTCTTATATTAATAGATGGAAAAGGCTTGAGAAGAAGGGAAACCACCAAGTTTTATAACCAGTATAATTACAACTATATACTGGGACCTACAAAAACTAAGTGGGAAAAAAAATTTAGTATCATGTTTATATCAAAACTTCCATGAGGATTTTGAATTCCCTTCAGGTAATATTTGCATAGGAAATATGGCTATATATAATTCCATATGTACTTTTTATGTGATTTTAAAAATTCCTCTATGTAACTACTTTTTTAATTTCATAAATTACAATGCAGTTCATTACTGTATTGTCAGAGACATTCCCAGTTGATAGTAAATTTGCACAGGCAGTGCAGAGTTCCTCCCCTTCCGTTCACTGACTTTCTTATGATTGATGTCTTGCATGAACGTGGTTAGTCTGTTACAATTTATGAACCAATAGTGATACCTGTAAGGCCATAATTTATAGAAAATAGTTTCCATACAGAATGGCATGTGTCTACCATTAATTGCAGATGCCGGCAGGTCAGCTTCATAGCACAACACATAGCTGATCCTTCCATGTAATTCTTTAAGCATATTTTAAACCTAAGAAAAAGCATGTAGCTTTCTTCACACATGCACAAACTTGAAGTCACACAAAAAGAATGAATGTGAGTTAATATTTAGTTGTTCATATTTGATATTCTCCCCTCATTTTGTAACTTTTAGCAGCAGAGACTCAAATTTGATTTTTATCATTAAGGCTAATGGAATAAATGATAGCATAAAAGAGCTGAATTGAAAATTTCAAAGAGCAAATTGAGAAAACAAACTGTAATATTGTAACAAAATGTTCAAGAACTAGACTTAGACAACCAAGAAGGACAAGACACTCAGCACCTCTTAGAACTCAAGAAAAAAATTCAAGCCTGGACATTATTCAACAGACTATTGCCTGGTCCTATGATATCCTCACACTTATTCCTATGTTTGAGCTCATTTTCATATCCATAGCTTCAATTCCCCCTTTTCACTGCCTCTCTACTTGACCAAATTAGGCCCGGCTTCACCTTACAAACCTGGTGACATGTTGTCAGGAGAGAACAAACCCTCGAGAGGGACATCGTGGTTTTTAGATAAGTAGCGAGACCAAGTAAGCACATTGCTATGTTCATAAAACTCACAACCAAACTCATTATCGTCAAGTGAGTTCCAACTAATAATGACCTTAAAGAACACTATTGAACTCTCCATGTGAGTTTCTGAGTGCATACGCTTTTTTTTAACTTTTGCAAAATTTTCAATAATTTTTTTGGAGGAGGCTTTTACAGCTCTTATAGTATTGAATACATCCTTTGTATCAAGCACATTTGTATACATGTTGTCATCTTCATTTCCAAATATTTTCTACTTGATCCCTTTTTATAAGCTCCTCTTTCCCCCTTTTAAAAAAAAATAATTCCATTGGGGGTCCATACAACACAAGGACCAATCTTGATCAGCACATATTTCAAATGTATGCATACCACATATACACACCTGTAGTCATCATTATCCCTGAAACATCCTTCCTCCTCTCAGGCCCCCAGTATAAGCTCCTCATATTTCCCCTTCCTCTCCCAACCGCCCCCTACGAAACCTTAATAATTACATATTGTTATTACTTTTTCATATCATACTCAGTCTGCTGTATCCCTTCACCCACTTCTCCGCTGTCCATATTCCAGAGAGATCATATGTAGATCCATGCAATTGGCTACCCCCTTCCATTCCACCATCTTTCCACCCTCCTGGTATCACCACACTCACCACTGGTCTCAAAGGGATCATCTGTCCTGAGTTCCCCAAGTTTCTTACTCCAGTGTACATCCCTGGTCTAGCCGGATTTGCAAAGTAGAACTGGGATCATGATAGTGGGTGGGAGGAAGCATTTGGGAACTAGAGGAAAGTTGCATACCTCATTGTTGCCACACTGTACCCTGACTGGTTCCTCCTCTCCTCCTTGCAATCCCTCTACGAGAGGTGTTGCTTCACCTATTGATGGGTTCCCATTCAGTACTTCCCCTCCTTTATAATGATACAATTTTTAGTTCTTTGATGCCTGACACCTGCTCACTTGGACAGCCCATAGTCACACAAGTTGGTTTGCTTCTTCAAGCCTTTGTGACCATGAGGTGCAAAAGTGATCAGTATCAGGAGTTAAGAACTAAAAATCATAACATTGCATGTTCACCTCCCTGATATTTCTGCTGATGACAAATGTGTGCATAAGCAATTATGGTGCACAAATTTGATGGTGCCTGGCTATCAAAAGATAAAGCGTATGGGGTCTTAAAGACTTGAAAGTATACAAACGGCCATCTAGTTCAGAAGCAACAAAGCCCAGATGGAAAAAGCAAATAAACTTTTAAAAGAACAGACAGCTTCCTATTTCTCCCACAGAATGGCTGGTGGATTCAAGCTGCAAACCTTGAGGTGAGCTGCCCAATGCATAACTGTTGCCACCAGACCTACTAACGGGGATGCGTTTCAAAAACTGTCTTTTTCTCCTGGCCTCGGCTATCTCAGAATCCATCATTGATGTGTGCTCCATGCAGATTGCAGACCCCATGACTTTTATTTGAAAAGTGGTAGAAACAGCCCCTGACAAGCTATCTAGGCATTTTAAATATAGCTGTTCAGTTTTGATGTGAAACACATTTGTCATTAAATATCATGGAGATTCATAACCTTAACAAATATGATAAATATTGATGTAGATGAAACAATTGTATGCAGCTTTATCCTCAGACTATTCATGGGTGTTAATCCTTCTCAGAGTTTTTCACACTTCAACTCTTCTTGTTTTCAGTTGACATACATAATTCATACAAGGATCTCAAGAGCAGAAAGCTGTGAACTAAGAATACCTTAGCAACATCTGTAGTAAAAAAGGTGGATGAGAGCCTATTTGATTTATTTATCTAATGAAATTGGCATTTGCTTTTAAATACAGCCATGAATACTGTTCTTTTTAGCTGGATTCTAACAATATATGCTCTAAAGATGTTTGGGAATGTCTGGCAGAGTGGTGGTGCTGGGGGGAGGCAAATATGTTCCTCAGTATAAGGAAGTGCTGTGAAATATTTTTTTATGTTTCCAGTTTTATTGAAATTGACCATTTGCAGTTTATTTTAATGACATCAGTACTCTTGGGAATCTGCTTTTAATTTGAACAAACAACAGTAGAGAAATGTCTATAGTTTCAAGAATACACACAGACACACATATGACAATACCCCCTAAAGCATTTTTTTTTCTTTTACAAAACATTGTTACCTTCAAAGTACTCTCTATTACACTTAATGTATTTGTCAAGTCTGTAATTCTATACTTGGAAACAGTTTTCAAACTCATCTGTTTGAATAGCTCACTGTACCTTTCTCATATTTTGGGTTTGTTTTTCAACCTCTTCTACGTCATCAATTCACAGTTTTTGCATGTCCCAACATTCACAGAAATAGGAAATTATATGGAGTAAGGCCAGATAAATAAGGTGCATAGGGCAAGGGAAATAAGCTGCTATTTGCCAAAAGCTAGGGGATTGAGACAGCTGTGTAAGCAAATACATTGTTGTGGTGGTAAACCAGTCCCTCATCTGTCACAAATCAGGCATTTTTGCCACACACTATTATTCTATCTTTTCAGAACCTCTAAATAGTAAGCATGATTAACAGTCTGACCTGATGGGACAAACTCCAAATGCACTATACATCGACATTTTTGTCTGTTTGGAAAGTTGGTGGACATCCTGGATGAAGTCTATCATTAATCAACGTTTCTCTTTTTTTGAAATGACTCGAGTGTTGCCAATAGTGTAAGCTGTGTTCAACATAATAAAAGTTTCTGTGGCATTTTTCTCAAACAGGAAACGAAATTTCACATCTGCGCACAATTTTCTTAAATCAGCCATCACAAAACAATGTGAAACCATGTTTACAAAAAAAATTCGCTGTGACCAGAGAGAAACTTCCCAGGTAATGCCTCTGCATGCACTAACTCAGGGAGAGTTGCTGGATGCTAACCTAGCAGGAAAACTGCATACTAAATTAGACCCACTTCCCTGGGCAACTCTGTTATTGTTGTCATTTTGTATGCATCTGTATGTATGTATGCAGGTATATTCTTGAAATTATAGAAATCCAAATATATATCCTTGAAATTATAGAAATCTGTATTCTGGTATATATATATCTCCAAAAAACAACAAATTAATTGCCATCAAGTAGATTCCAATTCTCAGTGACCCCACAGGACTGAGTAGAACTGCCCTGTGCATTTGTCAGACTGTAACCCTTTAGAGATTAAAGAACCCCATCGCTCTTCTGCAGTGGGTTCAAACAGTTAACCTTGGTTTGGAGATCAACACATTACCTGGACACCACTAGGGTCCCAGGTTCATGATTCAACCAAAGGGTTCATGATTCAAACTTAGTAGCTGTCCTGAGATGGAATGCTGGAACTGTGTCTGTTAACACTAGCAATTTTACCCCCTGTGGCATTTATATTATGTAATACAGGGTAGCCGTGATTCAAAATGGAACTGGCCACAATGAGTTTGGGTCTTGATGTACACACATATACTTACAAAAATTGGTTTCTCTAGTAGTTTCTGTTGGGTGCTCCTGAGTTGATTCTGACTCATATTGAACCCATGTGAAAGAAAAGAACCCCTTCATAGAGTTTTCTAGATTCTAGTCTTGAATGGGAGCAGATTATCAAGTCTCCTTCAGAACATCTGGGTGTGCTTGAATTGCTTACTGTGCACCACAAAAATAAGTACAGGGAGTTTCAAGAAGTATTCATGGTATTAGGGTTATGGTTAGGATAAGGAAAAAAAGTTCATGGAAAAATAGCTTTGTATTTTCATTTTCCATGGACTTTTTAGTACTTCACATAGAATATATATCATATGTTGCCCTTTAATGAAGTATAATATATATATATATATTAAACACTAAGCATTAACCAATAATCATTTCAAAGATAAAAGACAGCCATATTAGCTCTATGATGATGTTTAATGAGAAAGTAAATTTGAAGTGCATCAATAATTTTCTACCCATCTTTCAGTGTCCCATTTACTAGGATGATTTCTGTGTAATTGTGATGCTAGAAACTATGTCACTGGTATTTTAAATACCAGCAGAGTTGTCCTTGACAGAGTGGTTTCAGCAGAGCTTCTCAATTAAAAGAGACAAGCAAGGAAGACCATAAGATATGATTTCCAAAAGTTGTCATTAAGAACTCTGTGAATCACAGCAGAAAGCTTCCAATAAGGGGCTAGAAAACTAATCCTCTAGGTTAATAATCATGGCAAATACACTACCGCTGAGGTAATAGACTTAAAAAGATGGTAAAAGCCTGAATGTTTGATTCCATTATGCATGGGATTTCCATGAGTCAAAGCTGATGAAGCAGCAGCTAAGGACAGCAGTTTTAGTACCACTTTGTTAATAATTAGTATATGAAATTCCCTCAGGAAAAAAAATCTTACCAGCCATAAATGTACTTAGCACTAGCTGCCATGATGAAAAAAAATATTATGATCAGCTCATCTAGCCTTAGAGATGTATTCATGTGTTATTTTTTTTTTTTATAATTTTCACCTGCACTAAAATACTATTTCTACAGTAGAGTTTTTGTCAACTTACTGCTATTGAGTCAATTTGGAAATACCGAGACCCTTCGGGCTAATTGCGACTCCTAATGAGTCTATGGAGGTATTACAAAATGACCATGTAGGTACAATAATGTGGGGTCCTGAACCAGATTTTGTCGTTTGAGCTCATTATCGCAGTCACTGTGTTAATTTTTCTGATTATGTCTATTTTTAATATGGCAATCTATTCAAATTAACGATAATTTGTAAATTATTAAGGGTTCAAGCAGAAGGGACAGTGGGGAAGGAAGTGAAATATGGGGAGCTGATACTGGAGCGCTAGAGAGAAGGAGGATGTTTTGAGAATGATGATGGCAACAAATGTGCAAATGGAGTCTGCATACAATTGATGTATATATTGATTGTGATAAGAGTTGTATGAGACCCCAAGAAAATGATTTACTTAAAAATATTATGGTCTATTTTCCAATCGTGTTATCCTTTCCAGATACTGTCAGTCCATAGGAGCAGACGTTAACAATATGGGCATTCATTGTATATTTGTTTCCTCATATACATTGTGTTAAGCAGGTTATATGAATAAGAGAATAAATGGGAGGCATTAAGTGAAGTTCCTGTCAATCTGGTATTACATTTATACAAAGGATTTTGTTGTGAGTGAGTTAATAATGAAAACTTGTGTTTCTAATGATATATCTTGATTTATTCTTTGATTTAAATAATGCTTAGCACTCTGGAAATAATCGATATTTGATTATATTTTTTCGTATAACTACATATTATATAAACCATATAAATAAAGTTAGAACACATGCAATTTTAAACTAATAATGGTGGAATTAATAAGTTGTACTTATGTGGAAATATATATATGTACACACTAAGTGGCATAATTTACTCTGTTTGTAATTTTATATTTTAAGAAGAAATTAGCAGTGTATTCATTTTTGTTTATGTTAAGTTTTATATGTAAATTTAGTTTCTTATGCATGCACATTTTGTAAAAATACCATCTCCAGCTGACAAAGTATTTTGGAGTAAATGCATATTCATTTGCAATATGGATGTGTCCAAAAACTTGTGATTAAACCCTTATGTCTTACTGATAATTGTCAGTAACTTGTGGAACTGGTAATACTATTTGTGGTTTATCTTTTTCTAAAAAATTTTGTTCCAAATCTTTTTCTCATTCTATTTCAAATTTTGTCATAGTCTGTGTTCTCTAAAGGAGAAAAAAACACAGAATTTTGTGTACATATACACATATACACACATATATACATACACACATATTTCATATACACACCCTATGTGCATTTTTAATATAACTATGCATGCACACCATCATTTACAAATATTTTCTACTTGAGCTCCTGGTATAAGTTCTTCCTTCCCCTCCCTCTCTTTTTTTTTTTAATAAATTGTCTTATTGGGGGCTCATACAACTCCCATCATGATCAATATATACGTCAATTGTATGCAGACCACATTGGCACACTTGTTGCCATCATCACTCTCAAAACATCCCCCCACTACTTAGGCCCCTAGTACCAGCTACCCATATTCCCTTTCTCTCCCCTTACCCCTCCCCCCAATTCTTAACAATTTACAAATTGTTATTACTTTTCCATATTGTACATTGACCGATGTATCCCTTCACTAACTTCCCTGTTGTCCATATCCCAGAGAGGTTACATGCAGATCCCTGAAATTGGCTCACCCCTTCTTTTCCACCTCCCTCTACCCTCCCAGTATCACCACTCCCACCACTAGTCCTGAAGGGATCATCTATTCTGAATTCTCCATGTTTCCAGCACCAGTGTACATCCCCTGATCTAGCTGGATTTGTCAGACAGAATTGGGATCATGATATTGGGTGGAGGGAAGCTTTTGAGAACTAGAGGAAAATTGCATATTTAATTGTCATTACATTGTACCTCGACTGCCTCACCTCCTCCCTGCAACCCCTCTGTAAGGGGATATCGCTTCCTCTATTGATGGTCTTTGGATCCCCAATCTGTACTCCCCCTCATTTATAATGATAAAATTTTTAGTTCTTTGATGCCTGATACTAGATTCCTTCCACATCTTGTGGTTACACAGGCTGGTGGGGTTCTTCCATGTGGACTTTGTTACTTCTTAGCTAGATGGCGGCTTGTTTACTTTCAACCATTTAAGAGCCCACATGCTATATTTTTTGATAACTGGGCACTATCAGCTTCTTTACCACGTTTGCTGATGCACACATTTGTCACAAGCAATCATATCAGGAAGGTGAGCTTGCAATGTTATGATTTTTAGTTCTTGAAGCCTATTTACTGATCCCTTTGACACCTCATGGTCACACAAGCTGGTGTGCTTCTTCCATGTGGGCTTTGTTGCTTCTGAGCTAGGTGACTGCTTGTTCACTTTCAAGCCTTTAAGTCCCCAGGTGCTACATCTTTTGATAGCTGTGCATCATCAGCTTTCTTCACCACTTTTGCTTATGCACACATTTGTGTTCAGTGATTGTGTCAGAAAGGAGAGCTTCATGGAATGCCATGAAGAACAAAATGCTCTTGCCTTGGGGAAGTACTTGAGTGGAGGTCCAATGCCCATCTGCTGTCCTCATACTAACCCTACAAGTATAGGCACGTTGCTCTATTTACCCATCGTTATACATAAATATATTCACCTATGTACATGCCTTTATTTAGATCTCTATGAATCCCTTACCCCTCAGTTATTTCCTCTATTTCCCTTTACTTTCTTCTTGTCCCACTATCATGTTCAGTCTCTATTTGGGTTTCAATATTTTCTCTCTGTTACATTACTCTCGATCAATCCCTACTAGACCTCTCACACCCACCTTGTCACTGATTTTGAATCACTTGTTGTTCCCTTATCACTCGGCCAGTCAACTCCACCTCCTTTCCCCCTCCTCCATTTCTCCCATGTCATCCCCGGAATCATCATTCTAATCATTTTTGCCTCTAAACTGTTCATCCAGCCTATTTTATCTAGATAGACCTGCAGAGATAGCAATATGCACAAAAAAGGTATCCTAAGATGAAGCAACCAAAGAAAATAAAACAATGATAACAACCATAAAAACCCACATACACACATATTTATAAATAAGTAAAAAAATAAAAATAATAGCAATGTAAAAACCTGTAAACAGTGCACCTGTTCATTGACCTCAAGGACTCTTTCCTGGTTGATTTGGCTAGGACCCTGGACCCCAAATATATTCTTCACACTCTCTTGGGAACTTCATGTTCTGTTGGACACCCTTAGTGTTTTTCCATGGTGTGGTTGGGTTTGACAGTGTATAATCCTGACCCTATTTCTCAATTGTTGATCCCGAAGGGCCTTGGGTCAGCAAGGGATTCTATATTTCATAGTGGGGTCAGCCATGTGATCCTCTCTGTGCAACGGCTGGTCTGAGTGGGGATATAGTTCCGAAGGCTCAGTGGGCCAGGATGCACTCCATTCTCTCTTCTTCCCCCTTCATTTGTCCTCATGTGCTCTGTCCGGCATCTCTGACTCCCCAAGCTGCAGCTTCCGGGCTGACCTCCACGGCAAACTCCCTTGGAGAGAGAGGCTCCTGCCCCATAGTTGGGATTGAGGTTGGGTGCACAGACCCCTCCACTGGTTCCCTTTTTATTTTCATTTTCTCTGAAATTAATATAAGGCATATTGCAATAGATTCAAATAGTATAAATAAGACAGAAAGTGGAAGGTCTTATCTCACTAACTTCATCAAGTCCCATTTTTTAAAATGTCGGCCCATAGTTCTTCCATTGCTTATTTCCATACCACAATAGATTGTAGGAGCCCTGGTGACTTAGTGGCTATGTTCTCTATGTACTAGGCTGCCATCCTCAAGGTTCTCAGTTCAGAATCACCAGCAGGTCCACAGAAGAAAGATGAGGCTTTCTACTCCTGTAAATAGGTCGTCTCTGAACTAAGAGTACCAGTCCTACCCTATCTCTCAGGGTCTCACCACGAGTCAGAACCACTGATTTGATGGCAATGAGTGTGTGTGCATGTGTGTTTGACAATAGTTTCTAGCATTTCCTTTTCTTTACAAAAATTTTTTGACAGTATCATGAAATTTACATCACTCTGTAAGAATTACTCCTCTTTGTTTTGCAGTCCCATACCAAAAACAAACTGTATGCAATTTAATCAATTCTAAAATACAGTGGTGACCCTAGAAGATGGGGTGCAACTGCTTCTGTGAGATTCCAGACCCCAATTCTATGCAGGAGTAGAAAGCCTTGTCTTTCTCCTGATGAGGGCCAGGTAGTTTGAAGTGCTGATCTTGTGCTCTGCAACATAACTCATGACCTCTACATCCTCAGGGCTCATTTTTGCAGTCATATGTTTAAAGTGAAGAATTCCTCCTTTTCCTGATATTTTTACCAATGCTACTATTTTGTTTGAGAATATCCAGACATCACTGAGAATTCTCATGTAGATGAATCTGAACACAGACATCACCCTCTGCCTTAGAATCCATTCATATGGTTCACCAGAATCTTTTATTTTCTTTCCCTGTTGAATGGTGTATCTAGATGTATTGGATTGTATTGATGTTATTGGATTAGAACTGAAATATGAATTATAGATCTCTGTAAGTTTATGTTATTTTTGTGATATAAAGCTTCTTCACCAAGGTGTCAGTTCAATTTGGCAAGCTTTAAATTTTACCTAATAATATTTATATTGCCCCAGAAGAGGTAAGCATGTCTGCATCTTCTCTGAATGGTCAAATATATATAGTTTTTAATACTTAAATCGTAATTTCTGCTCTTATGCATTCATAGAATTAATAGACACTTCAGTAGCACAAAAGTATGTCACTTTCTAATTGTTTGCAACCTCTTCACTTTTTCTTTACCAACATTAAATTAACGGAATTCACCAAAAATAATCCACATGGTGGTAATAAGGAATGAACTCTAGCTTTTGAAAAGCAATAATGCTGTCCATATATATTAAATCTTAGTCATTTTTATTTAAATTTTTGACAATTTATTGAGTTCATGGTAACGCAAGAGGGTCAGAAATTAATGAAAAGATGTGATGGAATAGAGTAATATGTAATCATTGATTATGATCTCCTAAATACCTATGTTATGTATTTACATATTTTATGCTTTGCACACTGCTTCATAGTATGTGTTTTGAAATCTTGCTCAACTCTTTTCTAAAGATCTCCTATCTCAGTCAAAGAATCAGAACTAGCTTAATGCAATTAACTTTCAGTTGACAACCCATTCATATCTCATATTACCCCCAAAAAACAGATGAACACACAGTTACAAATCCAATACAAGAAGGCATGGCCATATTTTGGCAAAAATCTAAAGCTCCGATGCATTTTGGTGGCAGTATAAACAGCTGCATCAGGCCGACATAAGGCCACCTGCTGAGCTTTCTCTGCTATGTTTTAGTTTACAAAGTAATCTATACCATCCTGACCACAACAAGAAATGAGTCGTATGTCCTTCAGTCACAGCTAAAGATGATCCATTAAGTGAAATCATTTTCTGGAAGAAAAGAATAGATTTCATACTCATTCATGATGGTGCTCTCATCTTTAAATGATAAAAGTTTTATTTTTATCAGGAATGGGCATTCTCTGCTTATCAATACACTCTAATAAGGATATAAAAAGTTTATAAGGATAGTTCAGAAACTAGTGAAATTCAAAAGCTTGTTCATTTCTCCCATATCCACCCAGCCTACAGGGATTCAATAGAAAGACTACACCATGAGTTATTCATTGTATTGACTAATGAGTCTTTCTTTGGGGGGTTATTAAACTCATTTATTTTGGGTGTTTAACATTCTCAGCATTCTCAGGCTTCATGTATATTTTTATATTTAACCACATTCTAACTTTAATTATTGTATAGCATATTCAGAATTTCTTTTAACTCAAGAGATATTCTAGGATCCAACTGAAATTCTGTGAAATCAATGTTATCTATATCCTGCACACTTTTTCTGTCTTGCAGCACCCAAAATGAATAGTTTGAGTTCAGGTAACCACTTAGGCAAAAGGCTTTCTTAGGAAAAAATAATCCAAGTGATTGTTTCTCATAACAATACTGATAACTACATACTCACCAGCCATTCTTCCCTGCCAGTGAATAAAAATCAAAAGAAAAGTTAGTAAGTCTGCCTCTGTTTAGATGGAGATAGTTTTCAAGTTTTAGTCATTTTGTGTCTTAGAGCATCGAGCTCTAAGCAACTGGATAGCCTACATTTAACTTCTGTGACGTGTTCACCTCTGCATGACAAAATTCTCTCTAAAGTTTTCCCATGGAGGTCAATATTGGGTTATATGGGGTTTGAATATAATTAGACATTTTGAGCTAGGGAATTATACCAATATCACTATATAGTCATTACTTCTACAGACTGCGAAATCCCTGACAACTAAACTAGTGTTGTGAAGTATCATTTTGGAAATTACTTCCAGAAAATATTTTTATTTTTAAGTCTATTCCTGTTGTGCACATACTAGGAAGGAAGGAACCCTTTGGGATCTATTAGTGTCATTGGGCTACTAGCTTTAAAGCTATGGTTCCAATCCCCCCAGCCTGGCCCTCTGTGGAAGGAAGAGGAGTGGCTGTCAGTTGTCAAGAAGATGCGCAGTCTCAGAACACTGTGCGGTTATGATGAGGTCAGAATGAACTCCACGGCAGTGGATTTGGTACCCTGTGAAAGAAACAGAAGGGCATGTTTCTGCTAGTGTGGAATGGAGGGTGCCATGGGAGAGAATAAGCTATCTGTCTTACTGACCATCAGCTGCAATTTGGTGGAAGAACTTTGCAGAAGACAGAATTTAGAAACAGGAGTTTGAAAGATGCGTGGACCTGGAGGGAGAGCTGGTAAGCTAAATTTCTGCATCTGCTGCAATTTGAAATTAGAAAAGTATAATGGAGAAGATGGTGTGATTAAATCACTAAGGATCCTTTCAGACTCACAATTACTTTACTTTGCAGTTCTACTTAGCAAGCTCAGTGATGAGAATTAGTGAGTTCCTTTTGTAGTTTGAAGGCAACATATTTGACAACTTTGAAATGCCTCAGATCCCTAAATATTTATAACCATCTGGGGAGCTCTGAACAGTGAGAAGACAAAAGCAAAGCAGAATAATGATAACAAACTGCTCAAACCATGTCTCCACCCTGCAACATAGTTGAGAAACTGACACACGGAAGTCTTCTCAGCACACAATTGTATGCATTCTTAGGAAAATGGTGGAGATTCCCGTAACATTAAAAAACAAAACACCTTTTGGAGAAGTCTGTTTCTTCCCAGCGTTGTATTATACAGTAAAACAAACAAAATGAAAGATCATAAGCTATTCAATTTTATAATTTCACATCCTAACAATTCTGTTGACATCTGCCCCGCATGATATGAATGTGTTCCAAGTGGGAAAGACCACTTCCAAACATTTCCAGAGTTCATGAGAAGAATATTAAATGTAGACCACTCTCATTTCTTATAGGTGTTGTCCATTGCTAATTGATATTTTAAAGCAAAAGGGATGAATACATACTTAAGGGCCTGCCAAGAATGAAAAGAAATGGAGCAAATATTTAAGAGACCGGGACTTGTTCCTAATATGTGGTTTGGATACAAATAATATACTTACAAAGTAAAGGTTATTATTATTTTACAAGAATTGAATTTTTCACTCAAAGAGAGAAACTATGAGTGAGCCAAGACACACAGAGCCCTGTCCACTTACTAGATATCGCTTACCTTTCCCACGGAATCTTGGAATTTTTCTCAAAACCGTCATCAAGGTCCCAACAGCCAAGTGAATGAAACAGTCCCTGAAGTCACAACCTGGTCACCCTTGATGCAATCGAATATTCTCGATTCAAAAGATCTCGATTTAAACCCATTCATGTTAGAATGACCCATCAGTGCTACTGAACCAAAGAAATAGAAAACATAATCCAAGAAGGAAAAGGATCCCAAACATTTTATTTTGTTCTTGGTGTTAAGTTGTTGGTAGAAAATAATTTATGAAATAAATATATTTCGGGATGAGCCCCGGTGGCGTAGTGGTTGTGCGTAGGACTGCGGTCCACTGGGATGGAGGTTCGATTCCTGCTCACAGGAGCAAAGACTGGGCCTCCTACTCCCACCACCAGGGCAGTGATGCCTTAAAAAAGAAAGAAAGAAAGAAATATATTTCTTTGTTGGTTAAAATTTTCATATTAATTTTTAAGACTTAAAGTAAAGGAAAAATACTGTTCAATCATTACTGTTTGTATTTATTGAGAAACGAAGCATCAACATGTATATTATTAAGTAGCTATTTGTGATAGGGGTCTCATTATCTCACTAAATACACAAAGTCTTTTCTTGTTATCAACTTTTACTTTTTCATCTGATAATACAAACTCCAGACAGTAGTAACAATTACTTAGAAAATATTAAGCCCCCCAAATTTACACAATTTTAAGATCATCTTTCTCCATATCATGAAACAGAATTATTCTGTTTTAAAGAAACAGAAGTTTCGGCCTGAGCCCCGGTGTCGTAAGTGGTTGAGTGCGGGACTGAGGCCCACGGGCTTGGCGGTTTAAATCCAGCGGCAGCTCTCAGGAGCAGCACTGGGTAACTCCCATGACCACTAGAGGGCAGTGATGCCCCCCAACCCCCCACCCCCAAAAAAGAAACAAGTTTCTTTTAAAATATTATCTATTATATATCTTTTTACTTTTGTAAATGGGAGTCAGTTGATCCAAATTCAATCTATCACATGATCTAGAATCATATTGCATTTACTAAGCAAATTTATTCTAGTTTAGCAAAAGATATTATTTCCTCTTTCCTAGGAAAATCACAACAAATTAATATGATTATAAACAAGAACCTGTATTCCTTTTAACTTTTCTTCCCGTATACTTTTTTCCCCACATACTTTTTTAAAGAAGTAAACCCCTTTGTCATTCTTATGCTCTCTTAGAGAAAATCATAGAATATTACTTGAATTAAAAATTGACACAGGAGACACAAATGAACAAGACTGAGCCATCAAAGTACTAATCTCCTGATGTTGCTAAATGCAGTTGAATCAATGAGCGCTGAGAGGCACGCCGTGCACAACAGCACAACAAAGCACGTTGTGGTCCTGTGCGGCCCTCACAACTGTTGCATTCTGAGTCCATTGTTGCTCTTAATCTAGCTAGTTAAGTGTATTTCTCATTTTTGCTGACCCTCTGCTTTACCAATCATGGTTCCTTCTCCAAGGATAGCGCTTTCCTGGGAATATGACTAAGGAGCACGAGAGGATGTCTCACCATCTTCCCACCTTAAGGATGTTTGTGTTGTACTTCCTCAAAGATAAATTTGTTCATTTGTCTCCTGGTAGCCCACAGAATTTTCAATATTCTCTAACAGCGAAAAACAAAACTAAACTAAACTAAAAGCATCAATTATTTTTTAGACGTCCGTATGTGTGACCCATCATTCACAAGCATGGCAAGTGATTAAAAACATGGATTTGCCCTGGCACAGTTTAGTCCTCAGCGTGATGCCTTCATTTTTCAGCATCTCAGCATTCACGGCAGGTTTGGTCTTGAATTCACTGACTGCTATTTCCACGGACTTTTATTGTGTATACAAATAAAATTAAATAATTTACAGCTTCAAATGCTTCTTCCTTTACCATGAGGATGCTGAGAAACCCCGGAGTGCAGATTTTTCTCTTCCTGAGGTTGAGATGTCATCTGTACTGGCAGCTGGAATCTTTTATCTTGATCAGTACATATTTCCTCACGAGGCACCTCTTCGCTTTCCACAGCAAACTTGTGTCATCTGATGATTAACATTTGCCAATGAGTCTTTTTCCCACTCTGATGTAATTCTTTTCTTTATGGATTCCAATTTATTGGGCATTTGTGCAGTGTATAATTGAATAATCTGGTGAATGTACACAGTTGTAACACATATCCAGCCTCATTTTAATCCATGTGCTAGTTCTTGTTCTGTTTGAATGTCTGCCCCTTGGTCTATGTGCAGGTTCTGCGTGAGCCCAATCAAGCATTCTGTAATTTCTATTTTTCAAAATGTTGTCTACATGCTTTTTTTATGATTCACACAGTTGAATGTCTATGCATGGTCAACAAAGCACAGGTTAACCCTTCCATCAGTCCGGGTTTTTAGTCAAAATCCACTTGCCCCCCATTCTATCCACTCTTTTGAATTCAGTTTGGATTTCTGGCAATTCAGCTAGAAATAATTGCTGCATCCATTTCACAAATTTCAGCAAAATTATACTAGTGTGTGATAAAAATGATATATTTCAATTATGTTTCTCATTCTGTTACATCACCTGTCATTGAAGTAGACATAATTATTGATCTCTTCCAGTGAATTGAACTTCTTCATTGGTGGCTTGTTATAGATAACTAAGCACTTCTTGTCTTGCATTACTTTGTTGCTTAAACTCAATTAGTAGTTCATCGATATCTGGAAGCCTCTCTTTTGCTGGGGCTTCATCCATCAATAACATCAATTCTCGATCACATGCTACCTCCAGAAATGGTTGAGCATCACCCTGTACTATCTGGTATTATGCATCTGTGTATGCCTTCTATCTTCTTTAGAAACCTCCTGAATTGTTCAACAGTTAACCCAGAGAAACCTCCAATATTGCAACTTGAGTTGGATCCTTTTCTTGTGACTGCAGAAATACCTTTTCTTTCCTTTTATTTTCTTTTAACTCCAGGTCTTTGCACATTTATATGTGATTTTTGCTTTGTTTTCACCAGATTCATTTTGAATTCTTCCTTTTGGGGTTTTTACTTTATCATGTCTGCCATCCGTTTGAACTGCTCTAAGTTCAAGAGCAAGTTTTAGAGTCTGAATTCGGACTTTTAGCCTTCTGTACTGAGAGAGAATACATTTCTGTTTGCTTAAGTCATTCATTTGTGTTTCTGTTTTAGCCCCAATTTCATTTCCACTGACTATATCAACTCTTAGAGTCAGCATCCAGAAATTCTGGAGCAAAGTGGTTCAAACTTACCTGCCATTTCACTTGAAAAAGAAGCAGTTATCTGATAATCCCCAGGAGGTAGTTCTACTCTATATTTTTATTTAATTGGGTTGATGGTAGATTTTTTAACATTATTAGTCCAACCTGAAATGCTCTTGTTCACAAAGGATATTATTAGACAGCCTTCCCAGTCATCCATAGTATTTTCAGTAACGATGCTTTTCAGACAAAGGCTGCATCATTTTCTCCAGTCTGTCTTAGCCTGGAAACTCCACTGAAATGCATCCATTCTGGTGACTATACTAGCATTGGCCGAAAATATATTTTCCTACTTCATAGCATTAAACAAACCACCAGAGTAAAGCTGACAGATACTTGACAGTTTTAAATTAAAAGTGGATGCCATTGTGTTTTCATTGTTTGGGTTTGGGTAGGATTCTATAGCCTAGTTCTTTTTTATTATTTCAGTTGCAATGAGATATACCGTGAAGCAGTGGTTAAGCATATGGCTGTTAACAAAAAGGGCAGCAGTTCCAATCCACCATTCACTCTATGAAACAAGGATGTGGTGGTCTATTTTGAAAAGATTATGAACCGGAAACTCTGTGGGTCAGCTATGTTTTGTTCTACTGGGTTTCTCTAAGTTGAATCAATATAACAGCAATGGATAATTGCAATGTGGTAGTCCAGCTAATGAGTGAAAACATAGTACATCAGTTTATATAAAATAACAATTAAAATACAAAACAACCTGGCAAAAATCCTAACCCATATCTCATGTTTTCTTATTTTTCTTTTAATTGATAAATAACTAGATTGCCATACCTAGTCTATCGTGAATTATTTTCATTTAAGAAATCACAACTAGATCAACAGAGCAGTCACAAGTTTTCCTCCTTTTGAATTGAAATCACTTTAAAACTCGTCACTGTAGCAAATATTGCTCATCTATTACAGAGGATAGGCTGCTGTACATTTTTGTGTTGGTATGAAAATGGAGTTAACTTCTTTGTTTTCATTTTCTCTAAAATTTATGACTGATGATAGATCAGTGAACTGCTATTCAAATATGACATTTAAATCACATCTCAGTTTAAGTTTGCAATGGCTTTCATATCTTGACAAGATTGCTTATTTACAATCTGAACTCTATCTCAGGATTCATATGTTTGGACTCATTCCATATCTCCTTGAAATATTACAGTTAGCTTCATGCTTCCTCCCAATTCACTTTGAGAACTGAATTAGATGGATGTAGCACTGTGGAATAAAATGACATTTGGATTCAAGGGACTGCATTTGAATTTTAACTTCATCATAGAGCAATTGTATAGCCCAACCACCTACTTCCATTCAATTGATTCTCATTCCCTTACAACAGAGTAGAGCTGCTGCTTGAGCGTTTCTGGGACTATAAATCTTTACAGGAGCAAATAGCCTCCTCTTTCTTCCACAAGTGTGTGTGTGTTCTCCTAACCTCTCAGATATTTATATTCCCTAGTGTGAATAAAAACATAAAACATATATTAGGATTATATCTGTCAAATGTATTTTTTAATTTTTATCGTGAAGATCAAGTGAAGCGATTATGTTTAATCACTTTGGAAATTGTACCAAACCAAACCAAAATCAATGTCATCAAGTTAATGCAAATGCATGTCAGCCATGTAAGACAGGATACAATGTCCCCTGTGCATTTTTGAAAATGGAACCCTTTACAGGAGTGCGTCGCCCCTTCTTTATCTTTTTGAAAGCTGGTATTTCAAACAGAACCTTGAAATTAATGATATTAGCATCATTGATATTGAAATGGTTTGTAATTAACTCACAGCTGAAACTAAGCCTAATGAGGCATGAGAGTGGCCTAGCAGAGAGGATGTGGAAAGATAGAATTTTCCTTTTTGACATGGATCCTTAAGTTCCAACTACAAATTCTGAGGTTGATGTGTGCTGGGAAGCAAGCCCCACCCCTAGCTAATCTTTGGGTTTTTTAAATAAGAATCTGTCCTTAAGTAGAGACCCGGGTCCTTATGATCAGGGAATGTCTTGAATCAGACTGTGCTCCTGAAGTTTGTCTCACTCTTCTGCGCTCCGTGACCTCTGTTGCTCTGCTTAATATTCACTGGTTTTAAACTGATGCTAAACAGATGTCTACATTCTTCATCTATTCTCAGCAGGTCTCAAAGAAGGTGGGTCAAAATTAACCCAGAAAAGTGATGAGCTCAGCTTTGTGAAATCTATATGGTGTTGACTTATTTTGGCAAGACGGCAGATTGAAAAGCAGAATTCAAGGATCAAAGTTACATTCAGAGTTTTTGAATTAAGGGAAAATTTTCATAGGCATAAATGAGGATGTCATGAAAATAGACAGCTCCCCTTAAAAAGGGCATGAAAGGATTTATTGACATATCAAACTAGGGCCACTGAGTCTCTTTTTAATAGCACCTTTCTCTTTTCTGCTGCCCAGCATACAATGACTGACAAGAGTCAACCTCTTTTCAAGAGCCAAAGTTTTAGGTGACTAAAGAATGATTTCACATACCCCAAGAAAGGTTAGACTTTGATTGAAAAGAATAATGTTAAATTCACTTAAAAGCTAATAGTATCACCAAACAAACAAAAAAAACACTTTCCCCCTCCCCCCTTACATAAGAGACCCCTCTCCTTCTGGAATTTCAGTATGGGTTCTGAAGTGAGTTCCATCTTTATTAGGGATCACTGTATTATCATCTCTGATCACATATGTAATCATTAGGTGTTAAGTCAACTTGATGACAATAGTCTGTGTCAAACAGCCCAGTGTCTGATGATACCTCCCTGGACCTGTGACCTTTTATAAGAGAGACTCTTGCTGATTTGTTCCCCCTCTATGCTTTCCTGCTCATCTGAATTGCTAGTCTGATTCTGAGGTTATCAGCCTCTGTGACCTGCTAGACACAGGAGTTCTGGTGCCCTGCCATTTTCTTGGAATCACAGGTTCCATTTCCATCATTTTTCTTTCCCCATGTCATCATCTGGATGGATGTGGGCTTCTCTTTCATACAGCTTAGTGCCTCTCTTGTCTGTAGTCCATGCCTTTCCTCTCCTTTCTTCTCCTCTCACTTCTGATTACTATTAAACGCTCTTCCTTTTGTGTCAAAATTCTTTTTCTTGAGCTTTAAACTAACTGTGGTCTCAACAGAAGACATGTGCCTTGAAAGAACAGAGTCCCTAACTATTAAACTCTATTTATGTGGAACCCAAGGTGACAATATGAGGAGATACACCCCTAAACCACACATAAAATCCCCCTTGTGCAGAACTTTTCTTGTAGCATTTTGCCCACTCAGGGAACCTTCAGCAACTCACTCTGAGTTAGTGCATCCAGTGGCATCACCTGAGAAGGTTCTCTCTGCTCATAGTAGATTACTTTAGTAAAAGCATTTTTGCGTGAACCTGTGTATGTGTGTATGTATCTATTTAGGAGAACAGCATGCAGCTGTAAAATTTTGTTTACTACTCTAGAAAATTGCCACAGAAACTGTTGAGTTGTTGAACACAGCTATAAGGAGAGCACCATGGGAAAAAAATGAATTGTTTTCTCATTTCACAAAAGGTAAAATCTTGATTGATGGCAAACTTTATTCTGGACATCCATCAACTTCTCAAACGGATGTTGATTCATATTGCATTTGGAATTTGTTCTACAGGGTCACACTGAATCAAGTTTTCTATTTAGAGTTACTGAAAAGATACTATAACAAGTGTTTCAAAAAATAGAGCTGATTTGTGGCAGACAGAGGACTGGGTTTGTCACCACAACAAAGCACCTTCTCATGCAGCCATCTCAGTGTGTCTGTTTTTGACAACAAACAGTATGCCTCTCTTGTCTCACTCATCTTACGGACCTGACCTCATTTCATGGAACTTCTTTTTCTTTCTGTAATTGCAGAGAGACATAAAAAGACATTGAGTTGAAGACATAGAGAATGTAAAGAAAAAAACAAAACAAAACAAAGGAAGTACAGTCAGCCATCCAAACAGATGAGTTTGGAAATTGTTTCCAAGGATGGAATTGTAGATTTAACAAATCTATTAAGTGTAAAGGCTAATACTCTGAAGGTGATAAAATTATTTTGTTAAAATTAAATACAAAGCTTTGAAAAAAATCCCTTTGGGGGTGGAGTTATTGCTTTGTGTACCTGGTGTATACCTGGTTTTGACTGAATTTCTATGTAATTCTTGATGACCAAATCCATGGACTCTGGACTACTGGGATTTCAGTATTATGTTCACAATGTCTGCTCTTTTGTGATTAGTGTCCAGTGGGTCAAATCCATTCTTGGCATGTTCTCTAATTTCAGGTCACATACACTCAAGGTGGAATTTTGACTCTCTTGAATTTGTTTTAATTTTTTACAGGTACAACCTGAATTTTCATCTGAAAAATGAATGGTTTGCTCCATGTTGACCTGTAAACTTGATTTTGCTGATGATATGGAGTTTATCCACAGTATTTTCTGAGGGCTTCACTTCTTTTTTTTTTTTTTTTGCATTACTTCAAGGAATTCCATCTATAGTCATCATTATATTGTTGGAAAAAAAAGTAATGAAGAGTTCGTTGATCTTGTAAAATTCTAGCATGTGATTTCATTTTAATTTTTTGCCCAAGTCCATATTTTCCAATTACCTTTCTTTTTCTTTATTTCCAGCTTTCACTTTCCAAACACCAATAACCACTATAGATCTTGATTGCATGTTTGATTCTTCTCAGTATGAAAACTTGGTAGAATTCTCCAATTGCTTCTATGGTTGGCTGTGTACATTAAAATACAAGTTGTATAAATATACTTATATTAACTGATCTTCCTTGTAGGCATTACATACATTATGTTATCACAGACAATGTTGTATTTCAAAATACATCTTGATTTTCAAAAAAAATGAGGACTGCAGTGTCACCTCTTCATTTTATTGTTATTAGCGTAGTGAGCCAAGTGATTTGCTAATTCAAAATAGTCAATAGAGATTTTTTAATTCACTAAGGCCTAGGATAAGGAGGCTTGTGGATACTTACTTGTTTGCTGCCTAGCACAATGCAAGCAGTTTGAATCCAACAGGCACCCTCAAGGAAAAAGATGGGCCTTAAGGAAAAAGATGCTCATAAATATTTATAGCCCTGAATACCCAAAGGGACAGTTTAACTCTGTCCTATAGAATCACTTTGAATCACAATTGATTTAATGGCTATGGGTTGGTTTTAAAGTCTATTGATTATTATGGATCCCATTGCTTTTGCCACTTCATATACATGTTCCTAGTTGCATCGTTCCATGTTTTCATTACTGTCTGTTTTCAGATGTCCTTTTACATTTTTTCCCTGCAGTGTTCCCCTTTCCATTTTGAATCTAATCCAATCCCTCCAATGCAAGTCCTGCCAGCTTTGTTCCCTTCCTGCCACTAAGGTTGATGCTCGCTTGAGGAGGCAGCTCTTCCTCAGTGCCATTTCAAGTGCTTTTCCACGTAAGGGGCTCAACTCTCAGTACTGTGTCATTGCTTTGCTTCGTCCATACTATTTGTTGTGGCTGATCCTTCGTAAGTAGAAGGCATATGTTTTTCTTCAAAGTCCATCCTCAGTCTAGAAGCTCAGCAGAAATCTGCTCATGATAAGTAACCCTGAAGTTGTTTGAAATAAAGGTGGCAAAAGTTTCCAGCATTACAACAAAATGCAAGTCGTCACATTAAGACAAATTGACAGATGTGTGAGGAAAAGATAAATTAGATGCTATTTTATTTTAGACTTCAATTGCTATATAAAGAATCCCACACATTGTTTATCAAATTGCAAAAATATCTATTATTCCAGAATGTTTTTATTTTTTTCCTTTCTTCAAAAACATCAGAGAAGTCAAATTGTAGCATATTTGCAATATGTTTAAGATCATGTAACTATTTGAACAGATTTTTCAATAATTTGAACTATTATAACAGACATAATGTTCATCAATACAGTCGTGACTTTAAACTTTTAGTTTATGCTGTACAATATATAAGATCAGGTTAAATGATTTACTGTATGAACATAATAATTGCATTCTTTACAATTTTGCCCAAATTGTGAGCCAGAAAAACATTTATCTTTCAGTTTTGTAAAATGAAAGAAGTGCCCTTTAACTTTCATTTGCACATATTTATTGTGGAAAAAAACTATGGTGAATGTTTTTTAAATCTAAAAGGACAGCAATTGACATGAAATGATATTTAAAACTGCTTTAGCCACCCTCTTGGCATAAGAATGCAATATCACTTTTTTATGGATGATACTAGGGATGCCAGAATTCCAAACTGAGGAGTCAAAGGAAACTATGCATTTTTCTAGATCATATGTTCTTGGTGGTGGTGGTAGTTTCCATAGAGAGTGTTCTGACTCACCGTGACCCTAAACATAATGGAAAATCAAAACAGTGGTCCATCCGGTCACATCCTCACAATTATTCTTACATGTGAATACATTATTGCACCCATGGTGTCAGTCTTGTGAAGAATCTTCCTCGTTTCCATTGCCCTTCCACTTTAACAAGACTGATATCCTTTTCCAGGGATGGAGCCTTCTGAAAATATGCCCAAAATATACAAGAAGGTGTCTCACCAACCTCTCAGCCCAGGAGTTTTCTGGTTGCAAGTCTTCCAAGATATGTTTGCCTGTTCATCTCACAGTCCCTGATAGTTCTTAGATTCTTAAAAAGCACTGTAATGTAAATGCATTGTTTCTTGAGTCTTCCTTATTCAATATCTAACTTTCACATACACAGGAAACAATTAAAATACCATGATTTGGATCAGACTCACCTTAATTCTGAAAGTGACAACTTTCCTCTTCACCATTCTGAAGAGAACTTTTTTTTTGAGATGTTTTTAAGACAAGATTTCATTTATTTGCAATTAGAAATAAATATTTCACAATCTACAATTATATATTGGTTTTGTTATTAATCAAATTGCTTTAATTATGTTGAAATTATAACAATGAAAATGCATCTTGCATATCAGATATTTAAATTATGATTCACAATAGCATAAACATTATAGCTATGAAGTAGCAACAAAAGTAATTTAAAAATAATTTTATTGGGAATGGCACAACTCATGCATCCATTATGTCAAGCACATTTGTACATTTGCTTTCCTTATCATTCTGAAAAATTTTCTTTCAACTCAAGCCCTTGCTATTAGTTCCTCACTTTTCCCCTCCTCCTCCTCACTCCACCTCTTCCTCAGGAACCCTTGATACTCTATAAATTATTATTATTCTGTCATGTCTTACACTGTCTGATGTCTCCCTTCACCCAGTTTTCTGTTGTTCATCCCCCAGGAAGAGGGTTATATGTAGATCCTTATAATACGTTCCCCCTTCCTCCCCCACCTTCTCTCCGCCCTCCCAGTATCACTGCTCTCACCACTGGTCCTGAGGGTTTCATCTGTCTGGGATTTTCCATGTTTCCAGTTCCTATCTGTATCAGTGTACATCCTCTGGTCTCGTTGGATTTGTAAGGTAGAATTGGGATCATGATAGTGGGGTTGGAGGGGGACAAGGAGAGGAAACATTTAAAACTAGAGTGAAGCATAAAGTGGTTATGCTTCATAATTGCTACACTGCACCCTGACTGGCTTGTCTTCTACCAGGTGCTCTTCTGTAAGGGAATGTTCAGTTGCCTTCAGTTGGGGTTTGGGTCCCCTCTCCACAGTTCCCCTTATTCACAATAATATGACTTTTTTTGTTTGATGATTTTTTTTGTTTGATGCTCAATACCTGGTCCCTTTGACGCTTCATGATCACACAGGCTGGTATGCTTCTTCCATGTGGGCTTTGTTGCTTATGAGCTGGATGGTCAGTTGTTTATCTTCAAACTTTTAAAACCCTTGATGCTATGCCTTTTGGTGGCCAGATACCATCAGCTTTCTTCACCACATTAGCTTATACACCCATTTGTCTCCAGCAATCCTGTCAGAAAGGTACGCATCATGGGATGCCAATTTAATAAAATAAAGTGTGCTTGCATTGAGGGAGTACTTGAGTGGAGGCCCTATGTCCATTTGCTACCTTAACACAAAGTCTTTAAGTATATGCACATAGATCTATTTTCCCATCATCATATATAAATATATTTACACATGTACATGCCTATATTTAGACCCCTGACAAGCTCTTTTGATTTCTTGATTGCTGTTTCTATGAGCATTGCCTGCGAATCTAAGGAAGATTAAATCCTGACAGCTTTGATCTTTTCTCTGATTATCATACTGTCCAGTTGTGAGGGCTCTGGTCTTTATGTTGATTCACAATCTATACTGATCCATAATCCTCTTCAGAAAATTCTCTATGTTCTTTCTTCTAGTAAGCAAAGTTGAACCACTCACATTTAGTGATTGGTATATGCCTTTCTCTAATTTGCATTCCAAGTTCTTATTCATATTACCTTCCTTCTCTCTTTATTCTCTCAGCATATCGAATAAACAGATTTGGTGAATAGATACCTCTTGTACACATATATTTCCTGATTAAACTACTTAGTATTCCCTGGTTCTATTAAAAAAAAAAACCTGCCTCTTGGACAAGGTGCAGATTCCATATGAGCCCAATGAAATGTGCTGGAATTCTTCTCCATGTTATCCATAGTATGTTATGGTCCACACTGTCAAACGTTATCACTTTGTAAATCAAACAGAAGTGAATATGTTCCTAGTGCTCTCTGATTTGAGGCAAGGTCACTTGAAATTAGAAATGATATCCTTCATGTGATGTCTCTTATGAATCTGACTTGAATTTTCTGGTTGAGCCCTTTCTCTGTACTGTTTCAGCTGTTAAAGGATAATCTTGAATAAAAGTTTACTTGCATATGATATCCATTATACTCTTCAAGGATTTGAGGATTCTGTTGCATCACATTGTTTTTAATGGGGACAAATATGACTGTCTTCCAGACAGTTGGTCAAGCAACTCTCTTCCACATACTTGGCCCAGGTGAGTAAGTAATTCCAGCTTCAGCCGTCCATGTTGCAATCTTTCATTTTGTATTCCATCAACTTCTTGAGACTTATTTCAGTGTAGATTGACATTCTCCCTCCAATACCAGTAGCTCTTGATCATATGCTACCTATTGAAATTATTCAGTGTCAGCAAGTTATTTGTGGTGCGGTAATCCAGTATATTTCTACTATATTTTTATGCTTCCTGTGTTGTTCAATATGTTGTTGATGGATCCTTTTAACAGTGCACCTCAAGGTTTTATTTGAGATAATAAATTGAGATAATTTCTTTGAGCCTGAAACATATTGAGCATGGTTTCTTGTGTTTTTTTGTAATCTAACTCTACTTCACACATTTCATTATAAAATTTCTCATTCTCTTCTTGAAATAACCTTTTAACTTTTTCTTTAGCTCTTTAACTTAATCATTGTTTTAATTTGCTTTAACTTTAACTTTTGGAATCTCATGTGATATCCACTTTATTATTTTTTCTTCCCTATTTTCTCATGACAGTTTACTTTCTTCATATATGATATTCTTGAGGTTATTCTACAGCTCATCACATCTTCTGCCATTAGTGTTCTGTGAGTCAAATTTATTTTTAAGATGTTCCTGAAACAAAGATAGGATATCCTTAAGGTTATATTTTGGCTTTTTCAGTCTTACTTTAATATGATTCATCTTCAACTTCAACTTGAACTTATATATGAATAATTGAAAGTTATTGGCCTTGATTTAGCTGGTGATATTGACCTTCTCCATTGTACCTTACTGAGTTAGTCAATTTGTTTACTATGTATTACATGTAGTGGCATCCATGTGTTTGATCACCACTTAAAATACTGAAAATTATTGCAATGCAGATTTTGTTGGTATTGTCACATTAGAGATATCCATGTCCACTTCTATAAGTAAATTGTATTTTAATTGCTATTTCTTTCTCTTTGTTTCAAGCTATTCCATTCTAACTTCAAGTGATTAGCAATGCATCCTATTGCATCCTTGATCAATTTCACACTTCAGAATTAGTAGAATGCTTTAATGTCTTCATCACTGGATTTAATGGTTATACATAAACTTGAATAATAATTTTATTAATTGAATTTTTCTGTGTGTTTACACATTGTGCTTGGGATCTTGGAATGTTCTATTTTTCTATGAATGCAATACCCTTCCTCCTGAATTTGTCATTACTTACACGCCTGATTCTAATGGCCTATACATGTTAATTTCAGCTCACTAATGGCTAGGACCTTTATGCATTACATTTTGTTTTGATGACACCAAGTTTTGGTAGACTAGTAATTTATGAATATTAAAGCATTTGCAATGGTTATTTTTGTCTTCTCATTTTGAGGTGTGTCTCATTGGCAAATGGAGATTTCCAGAGTTTTCCTCTTATCGTCTCCTTATAGTTCCCTCACTCTGAAAAGTCATCTTTTCCTCAGTTGCATTTTGAGTGTTTTGGGACATGAGAGACTCATCTTCTGGACAGTATCTAACAGCGTTCTGCTGACATTCATAGGAGTTTCAGTGGCTAATCATTCAGAATATACATAGTTTTTTCTTGTCTATAAGCTTTTCTGTCACCTTTTCATTTTGAGTGACTCTGCTCTTAGTTGAAATACCAGTGTCATAACTTTCAGAATTATAGTCACACATAAGACACCCCTGGCAAACAAGTGGTGGCATCATACTCTGTGCAAGTGGATTGAGTGACCATAAGTCAGAGCTACTATGTGCATAGAGTTCCATATATATGACTCACACAAACTATGAGCTGTCTTTGTCCTACATTTATACCAGCAATGCTCCCAGTTTGACCCAGTCCTCAAATGAAAGCCATTAAGGGACAAATACATCATCACAAAGCTAATCGATACTAGCATTTTGAGGAAAGAAAGATAGGCTATTTCCTGACTGACCTTAAAATCTAGTCAAGTGTTTAATAACAAGAGACATAATACGATTATTTCTATCTTAGTAAAAACAAGACTGAAAAAGAATTTCCAGTAATTCAAATAACAACTTAAAGAAGGCTGTCCATAGGTAATATTGGGAACCATTTGAAAAGCTGCAATGAGCACTGCCCAAGCTCCATCATCCCAGAGTTGCCGTTAGGAAGTATGCTGGCAATAAATTGTGCTATTCTTTTCATTTTGCAGGGAGTTCCCTGCTGAATGTTCTAGATAGAGACTGAACAAGAAAGAACACTATTTTGCATAACAAATTAATTTCCTTCCTCCCCTTCAAACCAGAAGTCCCCTTTGAAGTCAAGGAAGTAATTATAGGGCAGGAAAACAAAGCTTGTCTTTCAAAGCTTTTTCAACAGGGGAAATACACACGATGATTTCAGGATATTATGGAGCTCCCTCCCCCCTTCTTTTTGATTAAGAAGAACTTGATAGAGAAATATATATAGTAGGATAGAATACAATGGGAAAGTGAAACCTAGTCGAGTTTTGAACAAACCCATGGCTCTTTTAATCTTCATTTCTATTATTTGGTTCTGGGTTAAAAAGGTTAACACAATAGAATCACAGTCTAAAAAATACTTACAAAATGATGAAGCCTAGCTAAAGGACAATGTCAATGTCTAATAGAAATCCACTTGGTGTTCCCTAGCTCATGTAAGATTTTCTGTATCTTAGCATGAAAACCACATGCTCCTATGAAAGCCCCTAAGTGAATACTCTGTATATGTAAGCGTTCTTTTTTTAGAGATTATGAAGTAGAAGTGAAGACAGGTATTAAACATGTTGAAGCATTTCCTCTGGCATGCTTCAGTCTTCACTGTTAGTGGAACTCTGGGGAATCGTCCATCTGTTAGTGGCCTCTCCATCACTGATAGAAAATGAAGACTAGCACATAAATAACCTGTTCAATAATCTTGTGGCTTAAAAGTTAGGTACCTAAAATATTCTCAGAACTTGCAAGATTAGTTGCTAGTATCTTAAATACACTCAATATATCCAGCTTTAACTGACCAATGGACACTAGACTAGCTGCTAACCACTATAGAATACATAGTTTCTACTTCTGTTGGAAAAAAAAAAACATAGTTGCCAAGTTTCTCTGACATAGAAATTATGAAGACAATGTAATTCTTAATCCAGATACTGCATAGTATTAGAATTCTCCTTTCTCACCTCCTTCTCAAGTGGGCCACCTCTCCATAGTTTGAGATCCAGGATACTTCTATCATTTCTGAAACTAATTTTAGCCTTTCAGAGCTCCAGATAATGCCAAAAATTTGGAAAGCAGCAACATATGTTTGATATTTAAATCCACGAGACTACAGAAGATTGCTGGAAAGGGAGTATAGACGAAGAAGGGAAAAGCTCCCCAAACGGGCCCCTTTCTACATTTTAAAGGCATGGAGAGGCATCCAAATCAGCTGGGAAGAGATGTTAGAATGGTTGGAGAAAATCCAGGAAACTTAAAGTTTTCGAATTAGAAACAAAAATTAAAAAGTGAGAGAGAGAGCGAGAAAAGTCCAGAAGTCATGGGCAGTAACCTGATTAAAGGTTGCAGTTTGTTTAAGAAGGTGATACCAGCAATTGGTTATGTAAGTGGGCCCCACGGAGGTCAGTGGGTTTGTGCAATAGCACTTTCAGTGGAAGCACCAAATAAATTGCTAACTGAAATTAGTACAAAAGGGAAAAACAAGTACAAGCAAATGAGGACAGTGAGTTTAGATAATTCTAGAAAAGTTGCTCTTAAGGGAAAAGAGATAGGGTATTGTGCATAGAAACCTATTGATGGAGATATGATGAGAGAGATGCAGAAAGTGAATAAGCAAAATTAAGAATATAAGAACGAAATAAATATACATCATTTAAGAAAGTCAGAGTGTCTGCAAATATCTCTGCATGAGGGCATGCAATCCTCATTTCTGTTTCTAAAGGAAACTCGTATTTGTCTGACTGGGATCGCCCTGATATGTTCCCAGACCTTTTGTCTCCTGCACAAGGCCTCCTTGCTGGTTTTGGAAGTTGTGTGTTTCAGTCCTGTTTAGCACATACATTCAGCTCATGCAGGGGCAAGTAAAAAGTATAGCTGCAAAGGTCATAGAACTTTTTACTACAGACAAAGATAAATATGTGAAACTATTGTGGGACTCTGCATCCCGTCTATCTGGGTCTTGACATTTCAGATCATGTTGTTTCTACTCTTCTGGACTAGTGAGAGACACACAGTGCAAGGCTGGCAGTTCAAAATCACCAACTTCTCTGGGGAATCAAAAAAGGAAGCATCTGTTCCTAGAAAATGTACAACCTTTGATGCCCAACGGGGCAAATCTGCTCACTTCTCTAGGATTACTCTGCGTCAGAACCAACTCTAGCAGTGAGTTTGATATGGAAACCCTGTCCTGAAGAATTCAACATGCATTCATTTTTACTACATCAAACCGGCAGTTTGAGCATTCTCCAGAAACTGAAATAATAACTTTTTGAGGTTCTTTGAGTTTGGGGAACAAAAAGAAGGTGGAAGGGGCAAGGTTAGGGCTCTAGGGTGGATAGGATAAAGTCTTTCAATAAAATTGCATAAGACAGTCCCTGCCATCAAAGAATGAGCAGTTCATAGCTGTGACCTGGGGGGAAATATGGGGCGATTATCTGGCCCTTTTTCCTAAATTACAGTTTTTAATTCTCTGAAAACTTAAAACATTTTATTAAAAAAAACCACTATGATTGGTGTTTGAAAATATTTTGCAAGATTACCCTTTTGGAATCCCCAAATATAATCTTCTTACTCTCTGAGTTGACCTTTCTTCCTTGAATATAAGTAGCCCAATAGATTCTCACAGTCCCCAATATTTATGTTGAACCCTTTTCTCTGGTTCCTATAGGAAAATCCAAATCTGCCAAGTTGGTTCCATGAAATCATTTTAAATGACTTTGATCTTACAAAAGGCCTAATGGAAAAAATAGATACTTAAGCTAACTGATTACAGGTTATACACCTTTCCCCCCCATTTTTGGAGGCTCTTTGATGAGAAGACCACAATGAATGCATTATTGAGTGTGTCAGAGAGTGTTCGCTAGAGAAATAAAACCAGGACACTAGTAATTCTCTTTATATATTTATAAAGAGAGAAGGGCATATAAGATAAGAAATAAACAGTTAACTAATCTATAAAGCAGTACAAATTGCTCAGTGCAACTCACTTGCGTGAGACAACTAGAAGACTGGCAGTCCTTCAAGTCTTGAGGGCCGCTGAGTAGTCCTCTGTAGAACAATCCAGGCTATCTGGTCACAAGCAGCAAACAGCAGAGCAGGTCACCAACAGTCAGCCAGATGACAGAGTCCGACAGTCCCCAGCTCAAGAGATGTATATCCCAGGAGCGTGGCGAAATAGGGCTTGAAGGGCCTAATAGAGCTCAACTCACAGCTCCACAGTCCACGATTAGGTGTCCCATGGGTAGTGTTGCTTGAAGGTCGAGGTACAGGATGAACGAAGCAGCTAGCTGGTCCAAAGATCCAAAAGCAAGAGAGAGGGCAGGACTTGCTGAGCCCTTCCTATCTCTTCCTTTCAATTCATCTCATGTGGTCATTGGCCGTGCCGTCACAACAGACCCACCAATCTTCTGTGTCCATGTTGGCATATCAAACCTACCCATCACACTGAGAGAACTTGTCTGTAGGTATATACTGATCACAAAGACATATATCACATGCATTTTTCTCAGAGTAAACCTATGTTTATGTACTGGAATCCTAATAACAATACTGTTTGACTTACCTTTATACAGATGTCATAGTGTGAAAGACAGACTGGATAAAGAGGATTGATTTGGGAAGTCATACTTACCTTTGTTTAAAAATAAGTGAGGTGCCACAGACCAGAGCGAAGCATGAGAGAGAACTAGAGAAACATGCTGGACTTTAAAACTGTCACACTGGCAGCCACTCTTGAGAGCAATGCACAGACACATAAGCAGAGATAGGGTGAATGTATAAGCAAATAAACAAAGACTTTCAAGAAGAAAATGAGGCATTTGAACTCTATAACATTCTCAGACTTAGCTCCTGTGCTAAAAATATTCATCATGTGGCATTTTAGTAGCATTTTGCATTAAAATGGTTATCATTTTCAAGGTGCTTGTCCACAAATATTAATCCTTTTAAATATTTTTGGATGGTACCATCAACTTTTAGACTAAGTCACCCAAATTTTGGACATGTTGTCAGGAGAGATCAGGTCTAGGAAAGGACATCTTGCTTAACATAGTAGAGGGGGAGTGAAAAAGAGGAAGGCCCTCTTGACAGAGAGACTACAACAACACTTTGGAATATAGCAAAGGACCAGACAGCATTTTCTTATATATATATATATATATATATATACATATATACATATATATACATATATATGTCACTCTATGGCATGTGGTCAGACTGACTCACTGGCACCTACCAATAGCAATAACAACAACCTGGAAACACTGTAGCTGTGAAAGATTTAAGGAACTAATGCCTATATTAAAAACAATGCAAAAAGTGCCCTTAGGTCGTGACTCCCATGGCTATCATATATATTTCTAAACTGTAATTGTAGTTATAGCTGTAATATCCATTCCAATTTTAAAATACATATTCATTTTGAAATGATTTATTTTCCACAAGACATACTAAAAAAGTGAAATTCATGAGTTATCTGGAGATGCATCTTAGTATCTGAACTGAGTTGAAGTTATTTTGACAGATGAAACCTACGACCAAGATTCGTTTTAAAAGACATGAAATTATCAAAGAAGAATCTTGCATTTGAAACAGGTATAATGGTATGATTAGTAAATATTTGAAGAATGATGACATTCTTAAATCATTCTTGTATATGACAGGATTAGTCATAGAATGTATTTAAGTGCTACACATTGAGTCTATTGCCATTCTATGTCTAATACTATTTGTATATGTGCAGTCATGTGATTATGTTAATTTTATGATTGAAATGTAGGGGTTGAGTCTAGCCTGTTAATCTGGACATAGTCATTGAGTAGCCAATTAGGCCTCTATGTGGACATGGCTTTCTCCTGAGACTTCTGGGAAATCTCACGATATTTCTCTTGTGAAGATGAGAAGCTATCTTCCCCAGTGGTTGGATGTTAGTCTCAGAGAAGATGAATCACAGACAAGACAAGATAACAGTGTCTGAGAAGTTGGAGGAGCTGGCAGAGAGACCACATGGTTTTGCCTAATGGAGCCAGACCGCCTAATGGGGCGGCCACATGAAGACCTGTGCTTTTGCTGTTGATGGAGCCTGAGCCCTGGAAGCAGGGAACAATGTGGAGACCCCTGCCAATGCCGGATTTGCACCCACTGACCTGTGACTTCGTGAATCGGAAGGAGATTTTGTTGACTCATTTCAGGCATAAGGCTTAATATCGGACTTATGACTTTGAACTGAACTGGGCTCAATGTCCTGTTCCTCTTGTATGTAAACCTTTTCCCTATATCTATATGCATGTCTATGAAATTTGTTCCTCCTACCTGGACTAACACAGTATACTTAAGCATTTCAATATTTGTGCATATGGTGAGCCACCCCCTGAATGTAGAATATATTTAAATAATCTCTGCCTAGATATAATACATGAAAAAGTCTTGACTAAAGTTTTATTATGTGATTTATAAAGGCACTGTCTTCCTAATATAGGCTTTGCATTGGGTTTTGTTTATTAAACTGTAGGAACAAGTCAAGGATGTGGACGTGTCTTTCTATGCGGTGACTTCTTTTAGTTTTATGATCATTATGTTTTTATTTATAGCCAATAATGCCCATGTTCTTCTCCAAGTATTTTCTGTATCATTTATCATATAAGCAAAATCAGTTCTCTAAGTATAGCTGTAGAGTTGATGGTTTTCTATCATCCTTGTCTCTTGGCAGCACCTTGGGTCTCTCATTTTAGAGATCATGCAAGCACTAAGTGCTTACTTCTTTTCCCTTTCATTTCTCTTCTCACACACAAGTGCCTCCTGGAGTTCTGTGGGTCTTGCAGATGATAGCCATCAGATCGATATTGCCTACTTGATTAATATGATTATAGAATAGGAACTATTGTGGGAGGGTTTGATCTCTTTCATTTTGTTTTTCCCCATTTTGAGTTTTCACCTCCCTTACTCCTGTGTTTTGATTTTGCTTCTTCAATGTGTGTGTGTGTGTGTGTGTTTCCTCTCTTCAAAGCAAATCTTTGTGAACATTGCCTGTTGCTGTTGTTAGACGCCATCAAGGCAGTTCCAACTTATTGCAACCATTTGTACAACAAACAAAGCACTGCCAAGTTCTGTGGCTTCCTCACAATTGATATTTTCCCCTTTATATCTATGTTCTAACTCTGCCTCTTCAGTGGGTCTTTAAGTTTCCTCTCTTTCCCTGTGTTTGAGTCTTTAACACATTTATAAAGAAGTGTTTCTGAGTGATTGAAAATGCACAATTTGGTGTGAAGATCTCTGAATATGAAAAATGGACAGATCAGAGACTTATATGTATGCAGCTGACACTGAGGGGGTCTCTTAATCAGGCTGACACTCTGTTGGTCCTGTTACCTGCTCACAATAGCTGTATGCATTAACTTATTTTTACAGCCACTCATTGTGGCCACTCTATCTTATTGAGGATCTTTCTTGCTTTTTTTATTAAGTAGGAAGTAATTTTTCAGAGACGTATCCCTCCTGAAAACAAATCCAAACCACTTGAAATAAAGCCTGGAATTTTCTACTTATTATTCCTCCTCCTCCCCTTCTTCCTCCAAGTCAATTTCTGTTACGTTTCCTCCTCTTATTGGCTTCTCTGAAGCATTATGGCTGTATGTCCGAAAGGGCAAATTCACTTGTTTTCCCACAGTCATGATAGTTTCAATATTATTTGGCATCACTCAATGTATTAAGTCCCTTCCAACCTTCCATATTCATTGTCCAGTTTTTCCAAGTGTGTTATTCTGGGTTGACTCTAGAATCCAATCCAGAAACACGCAAATATGTGTACAAGAAAGAGCTTTATTTAAGAGCAGTTGAATATTGAGAAAAGAGACCAGCCAAGTCCAGATCAAGTCCTTAAGACCAATATGAATCCATAGGTCTGATACTAATCTATAAAGTCCTCTTTAGACTCTGTAAGCATCCTAGTGCTGGCATGGTTCTCCACAAGGCTTCTTCAACTCAGGGCACTATTGCAGTTCCTTGTGTCTTGTCACCCGAAATGTTTCAAGGGAGTAAACTGAGGGATAGAGTGTCTCTCACCTTCAGGGAGGTGTGCAGGAGGTCCCAGAATCCTCAGAAGGCCAAACCCACACAGAGGCCTCATTAACTATATCCTGATTGACAGGCTAAACTCCACCCCTTCACTCTTAATCCTCACTAGATAATATGAAGACCACAATCAGCTTATGAGGTGATTGAAAATACCATGACTTCAATATTGCCTTGTATACTCGATTGAAAGCTGCACTATATAAGGAAGAACAAAACAGCAGAATTGGAGAAAATATTTATTAAAAATTTGCGATTGGCAAATTACACAATTTTGTTTGCTGAAAGTATGAGGAATGGAAATTCATAGCTTGCTATTTCAATTTGGATTATAATGAAATCCAAAATGATCATAGCTGAATCAATAGACAAGAAAAGAAACAGAGAAATTTTGAATTTGACAAGATTTCATTTTATTTGACTGAGGAATGGAAATTCATAGCTTGCTATTTCAAATTGGATTATAATGAAATCCAAAATGATCATAGCTGGATCAATAGACAAGAAAAGAAACAGAGAAATTTTGAATTTGACAAGATTTCATTTTATTTGACTCTCCTATCATTGACTAAGAGAGCAGCAGTCAAGTAATTATTGGGCAAATCTGCTACATAAGATTTCTCAAAAGTATTGAAAAGTAAATGTGTTACTTGGAAAATTAATGCTCACCTTTTATAAGCCAGGATACTTTTAGTTGCCTCATATGCATGTGACAATTAGATATTCAATAAGGAAGAATGATATGTTTGAATCGTGATGTTAGATAATATTGAAGGTACTGTGGAATGCCAGAAGAAGAAACAAATCTGCCTTAGAAGAAGTATAGCCCAAATGACATCAGAATCAAGAATGGCTAGACTTTGTCTCAGGACATTTGGACATGATATACAGAAGACTAGTCCCTGGAAAAGTTCATTATGTTTGTTAAAGTAGACAATCAGAGAGAAAAGGCAGACGGTGCTCAATATGATGGATCAACATAATTTATATATATTTTGCTTGTTTGTTTGGTGTGGGGGGGGGGGCAGCAGTGCCTCTGGTAGTTGTGGGCACTACCCAGTGATGTTCCTGAGAGCTGCCACTGGATTTGAACCGCCAAGCCCGCAGACTGCAGTTCCACACTCAACCACTTACGCCACTGGGACTCAGCCCTATATTTTCTTTTTTCGTGTGTGTGGCATCACTGCTCTGGTGGGAGTAGGAGGCCCAGCCTTGCTTCTAGAAAGCTGCTGCTGGATTTGAACTGTCAACCCTGTGTGCCACAGCCCCACACACAACCACTAGGCCACCAGGGCTCTGCCATATATATTATATTTTCCCATTTAATTTTCTACTTGAATCTCAGCACTTTAACTAGAAGAATCGAGCCAATATCCCTTTCTCAGAAAACCACTCTTTTTTTCTTTTTTTACAAAAATTAGAATGTGAAGATGAACATTCAAGGTTATAGTATGAAAATGCAAGATAGAAAAATAAGGTTAGGGGCTGAGCCCCAGTGGCATAAGTGCTTGAGTGTGGGACTGCAGCGTGCGGGCTTGGCAGTTCAAATCCAGTACCAGCTCTCAGAAGCAGCGCTGGGTAACTCCCACGACCACCAGAAGGCAGTGGTGCCCCCCTCCCCCCCAAAAAACAATAAGGTTAGCTGATTGCATGTACAGTTAAGAGTTAAAGCCTGGGCTAAAATTTTTGATTTAATGTAGCTACATGTGTATACCAAGATTTAGGCTTCAACGTGCTAGGGCCATTTTTTAAACGTTTATTGGGACAAAGTCCACATGGAACACAGTTCAATAATTCAATCACATAGGGAGGAGGTGTGCAATCATTCTGCCATCAATTTAAACCTCTTTTTTGTTCTCCTTGGTATTAGCTCCCTATTTACCCACAATGAAGATTTTTCTTTATTTCAGGTCCTTGTAAATCATTAAGGTCATGGAGAGGATTTTGAATTTCAAATTCTAAGGAGAACAGTGGAGAGAATACTTAAAATTTTCTCCCTTTTTTGGTTTTGAAAATATGTTCATTCATTCATTCAAGAAGTAACCAGTGCAATGAGGCAACAGTTTCTTCTGTTATTTATGAGGTAATCATGAATTAAAGATGATTTTTAGTCAATGAAAAGCATTCCTAAGGCACTTAGAAGATAAGATTCCCTGTAACCAAGAAGCTCATTATATATGTATATATACATATATTATAATATATGAATACCAAAATTAAATGAGTAGCACAGGAAATCATACTCCACAAGCATTCCTAAGCATCGTCCACATGCCTCCCCCTCTCTGTAGACTCTTGTTACCTAAACACTCACCAGTATCGGTTGTTCTTGAATCTTGGTATTGCTAGTGCCTCTTCTTATCGATTACTCTCATTTTCCAAAGATAAGCTCTGAGTCAATCCTGAGGAAACATAGCTTTTCCTAACTCCCTACTTGGTGAGCACTGCTCCTCAGTTCCTTTGGAGCATGGAACATGTAGGTATTATTTATAATGATGTTTCATGCCAAAGTAAAGCCAAATGATTAAATGTTTTGATTATGAGACCAAGAGTTTCATTTGTCTGGGACTGCTGAGAGGGAGAAGGTGATTTATTTATGACACTGTGTGTGTGTGTGACTGAAACCTAAACAAGAAATAATTAAATTGGCCATCTCATCCAATTCAGCTTCTGGAATTTTCTGGACATGAAGTCCTTCAGTTGTGAAATAGGTACCAATAGTTTCGTCTTAGAATACTGTTTTAATAACTAAATGGAGTAAAATATCTAAGGGCTATAGCAGTTCTTGGCACTCAGTAAACTGTAATTATCTAACAGAGCCTTAAGTTCAAGGCTCGCATTCAACAGACAGATGATTCATTGCAATCCTAATTGCAGGCTCTTATCTTTCGAGGGCCATCCTTGTTTTTCTTCCCAGGGCTTACTGATTGATTGATTGCCATGTTTGGCCACTGCCTTTGGCTACAACTTTGCTTTAAAAGATTCTATAGTTCACAGATATGACTTGTTCACTGAGGCATGCTACTTGCAACCTTCTAACAGAGCATTTAGGCAAAGAGTTCATTTTCCTTTTGAAATGCATATTGTGTTTTGCATACTTGAAACTGATGCAAAAGTGCACACCATCGACCATGTCTAAGGTTCCCTATTTTATTTTCACAACCCCTTATCAGACTTGAATATGTCTTCCTATATACCACACGATTCTAAGTGCTTATCAACATCAGTGCACTTATAAGGAGAGTTTATAATATTGGAAGAACAAATAATGCATTGGTGAGTCACTTACTTAGTAGAATCCTGTTTCAATAATAGTTGCTTTAAATATTTAAGTGCAACTTAATTTAGCTTAAGTGCTTTTGGACTGCAGTCACTAGAAACCAGGGTTCTTTGCAGGGATGATGAGAGAATCCTGTCTTCCTCTCAGTGTTCAGGTATCACTTGAACCTCTCCATGGTGATAAATCTTATAGCACATACCGACTTTTCTGTGCTGTTAGGATCTCTGAATGATCCAAGAGCAAGGTATACAAATAGATAGATTTACTTCAAATGACCACAAGTAAAACAGAATGGTTTCATTTGATAAGATATCTCTTCAAGTGTAACTGACCACATTCACTACTTACAAACTCAGATCACAAGGAAGCACAGTTTAAAAATGGTATGCCATCTCTTGGAACCACCTTAAGACAAAAGGGTGACATTTATTTTATAATCTCAATAAATGATCGTGCACCACATACAAGCTCTTCGGTATTAAAGGGATTAATTGAAGCCCATTGTTTCAAGCTTTTCCGGACTGATGTTAGATTAAGATTTTTTTTCTCCTAAAAAATTTATTTTACAAATAAATACTCATGAATTGATTGCATGCCTGCATTAGAACAAATATAAGCAACAGCATTTATAAAATATGAGCGAATATATTACACTAATATTTCTCACATATGTGTCCTGCTTAGTTTAAAAGTCACATATTTAATTTCAAAGGAAGTATTGTTATTTGACAAAAGTTTGGGAGAAATTTAAAGTACTCTACTCTTGTAAAGTGTTGCCATCTCAGAAACTCACAGGGGGCTTCTATCCAGTGTTTAGGGTCACTTTGAGGCAGCAGTGACTCAATGACAGTGAAGGATTCTTGAGATAAAATAGTGGGGCACTGTCTGTCTAGCATTGGGTAGTTACCTACAGGGTCGGTTATTCAAACTCACCTGCTACTCTGTAGGAGAAAGATGAGATTCAAAAAAATGGAGGAATACAATCCCAGAAAAGCTACAGAGGGTTGCCATAGGTTAGACTTGACTTGATGGAGTGGATTGTTTAAAAAATATAGTCGTCGTCATCGTCGTAGTAGTAGCACTTTCTACCTATATTTATATATTTAAATAGTCCAAAAATTAAGCGTTTTGTTGACTTTACAATGACACCCAACTCTGGATCCTAGCAAGTGATGGATAGAGTGGTTCTTCAGAACGTCCATAGGGAGAGAGTCAGTCACTAGGAAACTGAATGCGTTTAAATATTGGATCATTTTAATCTTACCAAAACATGGCCCCTGAAGGTAATGTAAGTTGTTGACCTTGTGTTTTGGTTGTTGTTGTTGTCGTCACTTGCCATCAAGATGTTTCCCATCATGAATGTCTTATACATATCAGGTGTCCCTAATTAACCCATAAGGTATAGACATCCCTAGGGGAATTTCAGAAAATGCTGCCTCGCCCAGTCTCATCTACAATGTTCACTGCTGCATCTGTTGTGTCCATCCATTTCATTGAGAATATCCGTATTTTCTGCTGGCTATTGAATCAATAAGTCCCTGGTGGAGCAGTGGCTAAGGCACTCCACTGTTAACTGACAGGTTGGCTTAAGCCACCAACTTCTTGGCAGGAGAAGGATGTGGAGTCGCGTCCCAGAAAGACTTAGAGCCTTGCAATCCCTAGGAGACAATTCTACTCTCACAGCAAGAAGGTCACTAAGAGTTGACTTGATACCATCCATCTTTCCTGATGGTATTCCGAAGGAAGGGAGTTGAAGAGTCTTCCCATGTTTGCTATTAAAAAAAAAAACTTTTTTTTCTTGGAATTTTTCTTAGATTAATGTGTTTCCCTTCTACTGGCTCCTCATGGTACATTCACTTTTCTTAACCAACAGTGCGGTCCTAAAGCATCAGCCTTTCCCTTTCTTTGTCAGCACCTGATCTGTGCCTACCTCCGAGGCTAATGAAAAGATCAAGACCTGAATGAGAAACTCTCCAGGCTCCAAAGTGATTTGCTTTTTAAAATTTAAAAGAAGTCTTTCGATGCAGATGTGTCCAATGGCCTGCATGATTTGTTTTCTTGACTACTCTTTCTGTGGATGTGGAATGTGATACAAGCAGAAGGAAGTCATCAAAACTTCCATCCCTTCCCCATTTTTTGTGATGTGTGTCTGTGTCTATGCCTCTGTGAGATTTTTCATTTTCATGTTCCTGAAATTCAAACGTAATCAATCCTTACTAAAAGTCATTATTTTTAATGTTCATTGATAAATGCTTCAAAAAAGCCTTCCTTTCCAGTAAGCACAATGGTGTAATTTGCTTCTCACAACAAAACTATGTACTAGGTTATTCCTAATACCTTTTCAAGAAGTAAAATCTCAGAACTTTAAGAATAGAGAAACAATGGGGAAAGAAAAAAAAGGTAATTCTAGGTGGCCTTTGTTTAATTAAAAAAAAAGGTCAGAAAGGGCCATCAGGACACCAAAATATTGATTAGGGAAAATCCAGTGTCAAAAAAGCATGCTTATCCAATAATGGTTTCTCTCATCAAAGGACACAAAGAAGAAATTTTTTTATTGCAAATAACCATTTGTAATAAACTCATTATTAGAATATTGTTATATTTATAGCTTTATTATCCATGTGAAATTTATCTTGAATAAAATAAAATGTAAAACAACTATGAAAATTCCCTCAAGAAAGCTATCATTTCATTGCTATTCTATAATGCATACCCATTTTGCTTATTAAGCTTATAATAAACTCCTATAACTGTGGTGTCTCAGGCGATGATGGTTTGCAACTTGATCTGCAGCCAGTTTCCCAAAAGAAGTAAACAACAGCTTTAGGCAGTGTTAAAAATTTCTGCCATCTAAATATGAATATTTCACATGTTTCCTTTTGAAGAGAAAGTATTTTGATATGAACAAGAAATGCTTTTAGTATGGTTCCAAAAATCTTAAAGGTATTTGAGCATGTTCTTCATGGCATTCTATGTATATATTAGCATTTTCAGTGTGTATATTCTCTACAGTAAAAGAGATGGTGATTCAAAACACAAGGAGAGTAAACTGGACTATGTAATCTTAAACTTCCATTTAAAAAATGGTCCCCTGAGTCAATTCCAATTCATGGGCTACACGTGTGAGAATAGAACTGTCTTCCCCTAAGCCTCCTGTGCCTGGATTATGTCCATTCGAAGATGCTTTTGCATGGAATCCACCCCAACCATTTTGGTTGGCAACCAACCATGATGAACTTCTCTACCACTTTGAGACTCCTCCAGTTCCACAAAGATGTACTGTCATATGGTTACTAGATTCCAGTCTCTAGGATTGTGAGCTCTGGTTCTGTGCCTATGTGTTTAGCTCTGGTGTGTTTCAAGTCAAAGTAAAGCAAATTTAAGCTTGTATAAATAACAAAATATTGAAGGGAAACTAATATACTTCATATTTTTTTTTCTGGGTAACCAATCTTTGCATTATTTTTGTTCTAAAACAACAGCCTGTGTTTTATAATTATACTGTCTGTAAAGCAAGAAATCAAGTTGCATGAAGGTTTCTTAGGGCTTCCGTGGTAATAGCAGCAGGGTAGGCAGAAGAGAGCTGAAGTGCAGGAATTCCGAAAAGAAAAGAAATCTTGGAAACTGATTGTGGGAGCAAACATACAATACTTCGTGATGTGATGGAACTATGCATTGATATGATAGCTATATTAACTTCCAATAGAGTGATTGTAAACAGAAGAAAAACAGAATTCAAAGTAGGCACATAGGGAAGATGACCTTGTTCCCTGTTTACTGGAGTCTCAAGACAAAACTTGAGAACTCTGGTGTTACATAATGGACTGGCTGATGAAATCTTCTGGAAATGTCTGCACTCACATGTCTCATATGTAGAGCAGGACAGTGTGAAGCCAGGACTCAGCTCAGCCAATTCCCTGGAGATTCTCCACTTGACTTGGCTTCCATAACCTGTGGCAGCCCCAGCAGCAGTTCTGGTCCTGTAAGTCTGACATCATCACTGTTGCTGGACCTCGGTTCTGTTTGTTTGTTGCTTTGCTTTTAGCTAAAAGTTAATCCATGTCTACTCAAGATTCCATTGTGAGGACAGAGAGAGACCAATTCACTATTAGAGGAATATCAAAAGGCTGTATTGAAATGGCCACAACATTGAGAGAGACACATTTTCTAAGAGATACATTATCAATGACTTGTCAAACTGAGCCATCTGTAGTCTAAAACACTGAAAGGGCCAAAGAGTTATGTCCACAGCTACTGATCATGAAAGATGGTGGCTTGAAGCTGTCCAAAGCTGCCCTGCAAGTAAGAGTTGGCCTTTGAAAATCCCTGGAGCCAAGTTCCACTCTGAACCACATGGGATCGCCATAAGTATGGATCAACTCTTCCCCCAGCAATTGGTTTGGTTTAGTTGGTGGTTATAGTAGATCTTGGGGAGCTCGACTGACACTTGTTCACCATGGTGGCCCTGCAGAAATTCAAGGGACATAGCTACCTTTTATTGCATTATAGCCACACTCTGGGTGCCACAGCATGACACATTGACAGGTGCTTAGTGAGTTTTGTCAGTATAGAAGAGAGAATGCAATCATCTACCAATAAATGGCTATAGTCTCAAATCCACCCAGAAATGCCCAGAAAGAAAGGCCTGGTGATTTCCTTTTTCCTTCAAATCAGCCTCTGTATGGGGTTTATTTTTGTTTTTTGTTTTTTCGGAGGGGGGCATCATTGCCCTCTGGGGGGAGTAGGAGGCCCAGCCTTGCTCCTGGAGAGATGCTGCTGGATTTGAACCGCCAACCCAGTGGGCCACAGTCCCATATACAACGACCATGCCACCAGGGCTCAGCCTCAAATCAGCCCTATGAACACCATTTGGTGCACAATTCTGAGATCCCTGGAGCCACGGTGAGTCAGAATCAACTTACAGGCCCCTGGTGTGGATAGTCATCTAGAGATGGGTACATTTTGCCTCCTTCCCTTCCTCAAACATATCTCCCAGTGGAGGGGGACCTTGGGCGTCTAAGATGACACTGGGGAGAAAGTGCATGATACTTTTTGGTTCTGTTCCCTTCTTTGATTCTTTAGTGATAATTCACGTATGCTTCAGGAGAATGATGCCAATGGAAATGTTTCAAAGGCTAGTGAAATTAAGCACAAAGCTTAAACAAATTTCTAAGGCTAAAAGAACAATTCCCAGATAGATAAATATGGTGAAAAGTAAACTCACTGAAGTACACAGAACCTCAGTGATTTTTCAGTTTTCTGTCACTTACTGACAAGGATCTTGTTAGCAACAGAAAGAGGGAGGAGGTTTGAGTTGATTTTCATGTCAAAAACATAGATCTGACAGGATCAAAGAGATAGCATTAAGCTGCATGATAACATTTGATGCTGTTATGATGGACTTGATCTCCTGTAATAGAGACAAAATTCCTTAAGGGAAATTTGATGTGTCTCCGTTTATAATTTGTGAACTCTTTAGCCATTTAAAAATTTCATTTTATTGGGGACTCTTCTTCCTCTTATCGCAATCGATTCATCCACCCATTGTGTAAAGCACCTTTGTACATGGTATGTGGTCATCATTATTTTAAAAACATTTCCTTTCTACTTGAGCCCACAGTACCAGGTCATTTTCTCCCTCCCACCACTTCCTCCCTCAGGAGGCCTTGATAATTTATAACATTGTTTTTTTCATGTCTTACACTAACCACTATCTCTCCCTTCTTAAAAGCACAGTTTCGAAGTCATTTCAAGCACATTTAACCAAATCACAACCTCATGGAAAAACATATTTAGCATAGCTTCAGCTTCCTGAGCCTAAGGGAGAATGTGTGGTTTGAGCACGGCCTATTTTTGTGCATTCTCCTCTATTAAATTAACTTTTCATTGCCAATTTGTTTTGTAATTGAGCAATGGGATTAATTACTTAATTAAAAAAAGGCACTTTCCTTGAACTCTTGAGTTTCCTTCTGATAATTCACTGAGAAAAAAATAGTTCATCTGTGAAAATGTGTTCATTCAACAACATCATTCATCTTTCAACAACTGGCATCTTCACGCTGCCAGAAATGCCCTCAGTCCATGTTATAATATATTGCTTGATTTGTCAGTTGTTTCATTTGTGATTTCCGGTCCATGATGATAATGGGTATCCTGACTGCAAATCTGAAAAATATTCCCGTATTGGATCTGAAAGTGCATATTTATATTCTAAAATGTTTGGTCTCTTCAGAACTTATTTTTGTATCATACTTGAGCCAATATTCTCATTTTAGTGTTTTCTAGATGGTTAACCAACTGCACAATACCATATTTGAAACAATGTGATTGTTTTCTTCATTGACTTGAAATGATATTTTTATATACTATTAAATTCCAATGTGGTCCTTTGTAAGAAAATATGTGTGTCTGTGTGTGTACAGCTGTTCCAATCTTTCTTGTTTTCTGACAGCTTAATTTGGAGTTCATCAAAGTGAAGTTAGATGACTTAGTCAACATAAGTTATTTAATAAGTAGATAATTGTATGAAAACAGCTGGGTAAATGACAATTTTTATGTGTAGATTTCACAGTGACAGCATTGTTATTCATTTTAAAGTTGGGACTAAATTTGGTACATGTTAGTCTCTAATCTAGAAATCACATGTTTATTACAGTATCCCCACTGATATGCCATTCTTCACTCACTATGGTTCAAAGTTTTAGTTGATGTGCAAAATCTTCATATCTAAATTACATAGTAAAAAATCAATTATGAAATAAAATTTTTATAAGTTTTTATGTAATAGAACTTTACAGTTTTCAGATCAGCAAAATTCGTAACCAGTAACTTTCAGGGGGTGGGGGGAAGATTATAGCACTGAAAATGTCATTGTATGGAAAACTATTTTTCAATGTTGAGTCTATTGTTCTTCAAAATGAGTTTTTGAAAAATAAAAACAAAGAACAAGAAAATAATCTACTGATGCAAAAACTAATTTAATAGACTGTATTCTTCCTTTACAATGTGTTGTCTGTTGTTAGGTCTCTGAGGTGTATCCAACTTGTAGCTACTACTCATACAATAGCATGAAGCACTGCCAGGCCCTGTACCATCTTTGCAACTGCTGTTAGATTTGAGTCCATTGTTGCAGCTTCTGTGTTAATCCGTATCATGAAGGTTGTCTCTGTTTTGATGATCCCCTAGTTTACCAAGCATGATGTCTTTTGTCCAGGCACTGTCTCTCTGATAATGTGTCTGAAGTCTATGAAATGAAGTTTCTCCAGCTTCTCTTTAACAAACATTCTACTTGTACTTTCTCTAGGACAGATTTTTTCATTGTTCTGGAAGTCCATAATATTGTCAACACTGTACAAGAAATATACTTAATATGCATCAATTGGTCTGTGGTCTTAACCATCATTCAGCTTCTTTTATGATATATATATATATATATATATATATGATTATTCTTTGAATGTGGAGGAAAAAAATGAAGGTTAATATATGCATACAAATATTTGGGGATGCCTGTTCTTTCATATCTGTTCATATATAGCTACATGCATATATGTTTTTAATGAGCTTCCATTTCTTATTAGAAAATTACAACCCCAGGCTGAGCCCCGGTGGCGTAGTGGTTGTGCATGGGACTGCGGTCCACTGGGATGGAGGTTCAATTCCAGCAGTGGGGCTGGGCCTCCTACTCCCACCACCGGAGAGGAGTGATGTCCACCAAAAAAAAAAAAAAGAAAGAAAAGAAAATTACAACTCCCAAATCCTATTATGTAACCATCTCTTTTCTTTTCTTAATAGTCAGACAACGTATTTATTTGCTCAAAATCAGAACCTACATCTTATCACATATTCAGAACATAAGTTTATATCTTCTTCCCCCCAAAGAGCTTGAAATATTTAAAAATGTTAAAGAATAGTTGATCCACCACTGTCAAGAGAAAAACAAGCCATCAATAAAGTCTAACTTTACTTACAAGGTGCCTTGTTCATACCCTTTTTTGAAGGAAGAATCTAAACTTGATGAAGTAATCTCTTAGGAAAAATAACAAAAACTAAATATATTTTAAAACATTTCAGCTCATTTGATTAAGTCTAAGGCATTTTCCATTCATTCTATACTCAGAATTAATTAGCACTCATTTTGATTGGAGAGCATAAGGAGAGAAGATGTGCCTTGGAATGCACTGCTGAGCCCATAAGTGTGGTGGTTGTGTCCATCTGAAGACAGGAGTCATGATGCATTAGGATGAGACGTGAGCACTTGTCATGACGAATTACGTTTACTCATTTACAGAGAAATCACCATGACATGTTGTATGTTATCGGACATAAGATATCAGTTTTTCAAAACAAACAAAAAAAAGCAAAACCCAAGACTTATTTCTAAGATATGAATTAAATCATTATCTCAGCAGAGTGGGATGCAATTTAACCCACAGGTAATTATTCATTGTTTTAATAAAAATGGAGGACTTCTACTATCATCAATCACATCATTTTGCAACAGTAACATTGCTGTCATATGGAAAAGCTACTGATTGGTCTTAGACTGCCCCATGTAAAGAGACTTAGGCCAGTTCTTTTATGGAGTATAGCTCTGTCCTGGTACACAGACAAGTCCTCCTTGTCACATACAATTGTTTTTTATCTGAAACATGATGCTGAAAGAATGATAAAACAAATGCATCACTTTAGAGACTTATAAGAGTATCCACTCTTCTAGATAATTATCAATTCCTGGACACAGGATTTGCCTCTCTTATCTCTTTCATCCACATTTCACTTCCTTCCTTGACACATCAGGGGGTTAATACTTGTGTTTGTGCTCACGGGGGAATTAACTCAAATTCTTTGAACAGCATAAAAGAGCATAAATAAATAAAAATAGATTTTTGAAAGCGTTTTATAGTGCAATGGAGTCCAGTGCTTATTTTTAGTACACCTATTTACAAAACAGCTCTTTTAGGTATTTGGGAAAGATGGCAATAAATTATGTAGCGTTCTTCCCTCAAGGAACTCCCGATACTAAATCTTTCACTTCCTATGAAGCATATCAATGTGGAGCAGTCCTTGCTGACCTCCAAGTGGTAAACCGAGTAGCCTTCACGTGCTGCCATCTTATAAATGAAGAAGTTGCACCTCACTCTCGTGAGATGGCACCTTTCAGGTTCCCAGGGCAATAAATAAGACACAAGTGTGGAAAGCCAGGCGACATTACTCTTAACTGAAAGCCTTTGCTGCTCTTTCATGATCTCAATGTTGGGAAACAGATACCATAGTTGCTTAATCTAAATGTTCTGAAAAAAATAGCTAAATATAGCTTTAAATTCTACCTTGCCAAGAAAAAAATAAATACAAAATGAGAAAAGAGGAGTAAGAATTATAAATAATCTGAACCATTTCTCAAATTTTAAAGCATATAGTAAAGTAGGTCCTGTTCCCTGTATCTCATTGAGGGCAATTGATAGCTGCTCTCTAGGACAGGGTAGATCTGGCACTGTGACTTTTCAAGGCTGTAAGACTGTAACTCTTTATGAGCCTACAAATCCTCTCTCTTCTGCTGAGTGGCTGGTGGTTTTAAACTGCTGACGTAGTGGTTAGAAAACCAATATGTTACCACTACGTCATTCATAATTCATGAGAAAATGAGATAATTTTCATAAATTATCATGAGCCAATATCTCTTTAAGCTCAAACACAGACACACACATATATGATTTTAACTTGATACAACTTTGTGCATTATCTATGTGTATCATTATGGTGCTTCTAATGATAAAATTTAGCCATATGTTCAATTTGGCCATGCATTTGGTAGATTTTTCTTAAACTAATTTGGAGGCAATTTAAGAAGTGACTCACTCTGACAATTCATAACTAGTTTAGTAAGATATCAATAAGATTGCTTAGAGAATTAGTCCCAACTTGATGACTGAGCTTGCTGCATAGCTCGGTACTTGGCCCTGTTAGTGAGAAGCAACGTTTCAATAGCAAAGTCTGTTGAAAACATAAACACTGTATTTATTCAGGTAATTAAAATGACAAGGATTATCTTATATGAGGATAAAACCCAAAGCTTTTTAAACCTTTATTAATGAAATAGGCCAAAATGTGCAGCTATACTTTTCAAAATAGTGTCCATATAGGTTATGCAATTTTTCTGCTCCTTAAAATCGTTTTGATGAGAACTAATGCAGATAGCACATTGTTTCTTAGTCTAATCATATCAAGCCCTATTGTATAACTGCTACCATAATTAGCTGAAAACATTCTCTTCCTTCTTGAACTCCTTGACATCCTGTCCCATGTACCTTTCCCTCTCCACTGTTCCTCCCAGGAACCCTTATTCTACCTGTTGTCTCTAAAGGTTCATCAATCCTAAGTTTCAAATACCGAACCACATAAAATATAGGTCTGTACATTTCTGATTATGATTTTTGTCTCTCTCTCAACCTTCTTTGAAGAAAGATATCAAGCCTGGTAATGCAGAGAGGCCCCCAATGAGGTGGATGGATACAGTCGCTACCACTAGGACCACTTGTGAGCAAGACCCAGAATCAGGCAGTGTTCCATGCTGCTGTGCAGAGAGTCACAATGGGTTGGAACTGACTGAAAGGCGGCTAACGACAGCAGCATCTACAGCAAGCCTCTCAGAAGAATTCTGCATGGCTCAAGTGGCCCTCTGTCAAAAAGGCAACTTCGTCATCCTCAAGAGTCTCCAGTCAGGTTCCTTTGGCGAATCTTTGGGTTCCTGGAATCAAAAGGAGTTTAAGAGAGCACAAAGGGGTTGGATGATGGGTGAGATAAAGTTTCTGAAGTATATTTTCAAAGAACAACTCTTGCTACACTCCAAGATTGAGCAACTGCATTGTTCATCTGCTTCTAAGAGGTAAAGTGTGTCATTCTGTGGAACACTAAGGTTCAACATGAGTTGGAGTCAACTCTGTGACCACCAGTACAAACTGTTTAAAAAGTTTGTACATGTAGAGAAGAAAAAGGGGTCCATTTGCAGTAGAAATAACTACAGAGGCACAAAGTGCACCGTGTAGCACGAGGTCCTGGAGGTGACTCACTGAGAAAGTGGAGATAAGTCAAAATTGAAAGAATTTAGGGAAGTAATCGCAGTGGTTTCCCAAGCGATGAATGTTCTAAAATAACTATGAAAAGGGGTTAGGAGAGAGGACCCTAGATAGACGTGTGTGTGTGTGTGTGTGTGTGTGTGTGTGTGATTGCTGTTCTCTGCACAGAGACTCATGTAGAAGGTGTGGTATGAAGAATAGGTTATAATAAAAGAGATCAGAGAATTCTCTCAAGGACAGATTCAGCAATGCCTGGTGGGCTAATCAGAGTAAAGACTTTCTGACTTTTTAGGTTTTTGAGCTGAGTATTTGGGACTGTTATAAGATGTCATCTATGCCTGAAACAGCGCCCTTTGGTGATTGCATGGTCATTGCATAGTGGAAGGGAACACAGCAGAAGGAATAACACTGAGGACTCTACTGCAGCAGTATAAGGTTGGATGGGAAACTGGGCACGTACTGTGAAAGAGTCAGAAATCAAGACCCTCTCCCTTCGTGGTCTCCTGGGGCGAGTGAAGCTTTGTGCATTTCAGTATTTCAAGCCATTGCAGAAGTTTAATATGAAGGATCAAGTGATTTACAGAATAAAATCAAGCAATGTGTTTATATGTGAGTTTCTGCAAGAAACCCTGGTGTAGGGCATTGGTGAAGCCCTAGGCTGTTTACCAGCGGTTGGAGGCTGGATTCTACCAAGCAGATAATGGGCTTGTGGATGTGCACCTGGAAAGGTTATGACCCAGCAAACCATAATCGAGGGATCCAGTCCATTTTATAGGATTCTTATGAGTCAGAATCATCTCAAGAACCTACAGCAAGAAGAGGCTTATGGAAATGATACGCATAAGTTCTGTTACTAGAATAAGTGGAAAATGAATATCATTGAATTCTAAGGCACTCATTGAATTAAGCCTTAATAATCATCGTCTCTTTAGTAAACTCATGGCCATTGATTTTATCATACTTCGTTACAATTGAGGAAAATAAAGCTTAAAAAAGTAAGGTTCATGGCAAACTTACCCTCCTAATAAGTATCAGATATACCATGGTGACATAGTGGGTAGTAATTGAACTGCTAATTGCAAGGTCAGTCGTTTGAAACCATCAGGTGCTCAGGGGGAGAACGATGAGACTTTTTACTTCCTGTAACAGTCATAGACTTGGAAACACACAAGGGTCAGTTCTAGTCTTCCCTACAAGATCACTTAGAGTCAGAATAAACTTTATTATTTTGATTATTATTGAAGTATTGCCAACTAGAGTATCTAGTATTCCAGTTTTAGTAATTCTTTGTGATGTGATTATTGCAGAAAACTTGGCTAATATGTAGTCATATTAATTACCTTAAATAATGCAAATTCTCCAATTTTTTAAGTAGCTTTATCTTTTTTTCAAGTACAATACTGGTAGTTGTTTGCTTCTGTTGTGCATAAGGTCAGTATGGGTAGGTACTAGCTTAGTGGCAGATAACAAGAACAATTGTGGTGGTCATGTGCTTATGTTAATTTCATGATTGAGATGTAGAGGTGGAATCTAGCCTGTTAATCTGGAGATAGCCATTGAGTAGCCAATGAGACCTCCGTGTGGGCATGGCTTTCTCCTGATATGTCTGGGAAATCTCGCAATATTTCCCTGGGGGAGATCAGGAGCTATCTTCCCAGTTGTTGGGAGTTAGTCTCAGAGACTATGAATCACGGACAAGACAAGATAGCAGTGTCTGAGAAGCTGGAGGAGCTGGCGGAGAGACCACACAGCTTTTCCCTGATGGAACTAGATCTCTGAAGCTGGGGCGGCCAGATGGAGACCTCTGCCAGCAATGAGTTGCTTCTGCCACTATGGGATTTGGTTGATGGACAATATGCCCTGGAAGTGAGTAGCCATGTGGAGACCCCTGCCAGTGCCGGGATCTGCAACAATTGACCTGTGACTTCGTGAGTCAGAAGGAGACCTTATAGACTGATATCATGCATATGGGTTAATATCAGACTTGTGACTTTGAACTGGACTGGGTTGGGATGTTTTTGCAATGTCCTGTTCCTCTTGTATATAAATCTTTTCCTTATATCCACATGCATGCCTATGAAATTTGTTTCTCTAGTCTACCCCAACCAACACAACAATCTTGTTTCAAACTGTGGTTGCTATGAAAAAGCAGATACAGTATAAATGTAAACATTATGCTTTCAAATGCCACTGTCTAAATGGAAAAAAAATGGCCCAGACTGCTGTAAAATAGGGAAATTTTGACACATTCTCTTAGATAGCAAATGCTACCTCTTGAGGTATTTTGCAGAAAAGTAAAGAGAATTTGCACTGTATTTCATGTGTTTTACATCATTAGTCTCCTACGGCTTATACTTTTTGGAACATATAAACTTAGAAAAGAACATGATAGCTCATAATCAAACTTGTCCAAGTTCTACAGCAGTTAAATGTGTGTAGTTCACACAGATCAATCCTCTTCCCCGCTGTAGTCACTATCAGATGGCTGAAGGATTCTCTTTGGCAGTTTTCCCAGGAAAAATTTGGTGGAGAAGAAAGACCCATCTTTCCAATTCTTTTTGACATACAGCTTTCAAATTTCAAGTAGATTGAAGACTTTACCACTTGAACATTCCAGGATCAAAGCTTGGGCAACAGAACATGTAGAACAGGAGAACTAGATTGTGGGTGACACCAGGTGTCAGAAAGGTCAATTTAATTGATGTAAAGTGATGGGGGCATGCGGCCAAGGAGCTTGAGAGCAGACCAGGCAAGGCAGTGCAGGCCGGGCTCTTGAAGTACAAGAAAGAGTTTAAAGTACTCATGAGTACAAGGTAAGACAATAAAGAGAATTAAGTCATGAACCGAGAAAGCCCTGGGGAATATACACTCTTTTCTAAAGAATATAAGTAAAAGAGTCTCAAAAGGGACTTGAAGATCAAAGGCAGACACCGTCAAAAAGGCCAAATTTTATACCTTCCTCAAAAAAAAGCCGGCAGTATGTTTTAGTGCAACATCAAAGTTCCCTCAGTCCATTTATTTTCTAAGAGGCCCTTTACTCTTCCCCAGTTAGATTAGCCATTTCTTCCCTTAGGAGACTCTACCGCATCCTGTGCGTTTATTTGTTCCTTCAGGTCTGAAGGATGATTTGAAATGAATAGTAAAAACATACGAATTTCCACAACATCATCAATTGGAAAAGTGTAATAAGGGATTGCCTGACTTCTACATCCAAAACTCTTATATTTGACAAGTATGTTTGCATGTGTATATGTGTGGGTGTGTGTTTCTTCACAGATGTGTTAGCATTCCAGCTATTAAAGAAACTATTTACAGAGTGTTTTGTTTTGTCTTTTTCCAAATAAGTGAATCCTTAAAAATCCAGTATAGCTAGGGCCTCAAGTAAGCATTAATGTCAAGTACACTGAGGACTGGGCCTGTCAGGGTGATGTGGGAGGGGGAGGGTGTTAAAAAACAATCAAGTTCACTTTATTATCTCTGGAATCCTCCTCCATCGTACTGCCTTGCTTAGTTTTGTCTGTTTTGCCAACAACATTAACTCCCCAGAATATAAGTAAAAGGCAAAACAGAAAAAAAGTAGTGTGTGAATGAGTGTGTTTATGCATATGTTTAGGTGGATGCGTATATAGCCAAATATACATGCACAAGGTGTCTCAAAAAATGAAAAAATAGACTTTAATTTCACTTTTCTACTTACTTTTGATAGCCCTGATAAAACAATATAAAATGTGCACAAGTTTTAATATATGGGTATATATGTATAAATGCACACATATACTTATATATACATAATATACATATGTACCCACACATATAAACATTCAAAAAGTGTTGCTGTACCATAATCAAAGCTTATGATACAGAGAAACATTGAAACATGAAGCTTTTGTTCCTGCACTCATCTTTCACCCAGGTCTATCCATTTCTGGAGGCGTTCTTTACATCCCTCTCACCCATCTCCAGAGAGTCCTATGCTCTGCAGGGGTCAAGTGGGGCTGCTTTTGAACACGTCATTCAGGTTTTGGTGATGTAAGAAATTCTGATGGCAAACTCAGAATTTAGAGTGAAAAGTAAAGGTTTTCCAATAATACTCTAGTAAGACATCCCATACTACTCTGTAAGAAGGAGCCAGAGCAAGGTCTTAATTCAAAAACTGAAAAATGACAAATTCCTGACTTTTGCTTGCCTTTTCTCATCAATGTTGTCTCACATTCTCTTAAGACTTCCTCATACTAAACTCCAGTGTGTGTACTCTGTCATTCTAAAAAGATCATCACGAGTACCTCTTTGGCTCCTCTCAAAAACAAGCAGCCCCCGAAACATAGTGTCATTAATTTTACTGGTCCAGCATATCACCTTAGAGCCACTGCTCTGACTTTTGACAGGACCTGTGTTGTTGTTCTTAGGAGCCATTGAGTTGGCGCCAACCCTGAGCTGGCCTAGACAGCACAGAGCTAACTAACCCTGCTTCCATACACCATCCCCACCATGGTTCCCCTGTCTGAGCCCTGCACAGCAGCTCATCTGTCAATCTTATGCAAGGCCTTCTTCCGTTGCACAGCTGCTCCACTACACCACACGCCCTTCTCCAGGGACTGGTCTCTCCAGACAAAAAGGTCCAAAGTATGTAAGACGAAGTCTCACCATCCTTGCTTCTAAGGAACACTCTGGCTGTATGTTTTCCCATAGAGATGTGTTTGTTCTTTCAGCATTCAATGGCACTTTGAATTTCCTTCCCAAGTTCCACAATTCAAATGAATCTATTTTTCCTCAGTCTTCTTTATGTTCAACTTTCAGATGAATATGAAGAGTGGCATAGATCAAGGTTTGTGTCAGGTTCACCTGAGTCCTCAAAGTAGCATCACTGCTGCTCATTACTCTGAAAGGTTCTCCTGCAACAGATTTACTAATGCACTGCTCTTTTGATCTCTTGATTACTACTTCAAAGCAAGACAAAATCCTTCACAACTTTAACCCTTTTTTGCATATTTAATGTGTTGATACCTATTTGTTCAGTTGGGAGGATTTTAGTCTTCTTTATTGAATCGCAATCTATCCTGAAGGCTGTAATCCTTGAACTTCATCAGAAAATGCTTCAAGATGCCTTTGCTTTCAGCAAAGCTGCCACTGCCATATGCATATCACGCATCGCTATTAAGTCTTCTTCCTATCTTGATCCATGCTCTTATTCATATAATCTACCTTCTCTGATGATTTGCTCAACATTCAGATTGAATAAATATGGTGTGAGGATCCAACCCTGTCACACACCTTTCCTGATTTTTTTTTGGGGGGGGGCATCACTGCTCTCCGGCGGTGGGAGTGAGTAGGAGGCCCAGCCCCACTGCTGGAATTGAACCTCCGTCCCAGTGGGCCGCAGTCCCGCACACAACCACTACGCCACTGGGGCTCAGCCCAACTTTCCTGATTTTAAGCCACGCACTAATCCCTTGTTTTAGTGTCTCTTAATCTATGAACAAATTCTGCAAGAGAACATGAAGTGTTCTGGAATTCACATTCCTCTCAAGGTTATCCATAGTTTCTTATGATTACATAGTCAAATGCTTTGGCATAATCAATAAAACACAAGTAAACATCTTTCTTTTATTTTCTGTTTTCAGTCAAGAGGTGTTTTTGACACTAGCAATCATATCTCTGTTTCAGCATTTCCTTCAGATTTGAGCCTGTTCTACTGGCAATTATTTATAAATGTACTGCTGAAAACTTTGTTAGATGATCTTCAGTAAAATTTTATTGACATGTGATATAAGTGATGCTGTTCACTAGTTTAAGAATTCTGTTAGGTCACCTTTCTTTGGAATGGGTACAAAAAATAAATCTCCAATCAGTTAGTCAAGTAGTTTTCTTCCAAAATTTTCTGGCATGGACATTAAGTGCATCCAGTGAATGATCAGCATTTTAAAATATTTAGTTTATTGAAAAGCAAACATTTTACTTTGCAGAATAAGATACACCTGACCCTAACCCGAATTTCTCTTTACCGCTGCAACCACTGTTGCATAATCTTCAACAACATCTTAATGGCATTTGATATAACTGACATAGCTTTACAGTTTCGTCATTCTATTAGGTCCCTTTTGTTATAGATGGACACAAATAATTATCTTCTTCAGTCAATTGGCCAGGGAGCTCTCTTCCAAATTTCCTGGCATAGAGGAATAAGTGCAACTTGAGGCTTGAAGTTTTCTTTATTTTTTTTATTTGGGGTTCTTATCAAAGCTCTTACTAAAATTCATACATATATCTATTATGTCAAACTCATCTGTACATATGTTGTACATATGTTGCTATCACCTTTTCTAAAACATTTTCTTTTTACTTGAGCCCTTGGTATTAGAGACTCATTGTTTCCCTCCTTCACTCCCCCTCTCTCCTTCATGCCCCCTTGAAAAATTATCTTTTTTTCATGGCTTCTTATCGCAGCCACTGTTTCCCTTCAGTCGCTTTTCTGCCTGCCTCCCTGGGAGAGGAGCTCTTTGTTGATTATTGTGATTGGTTTCCCCTTACTCCCTCCCCCCCACACCATGTCCCTTGCCTTCCTAATATCCCTGCTCCCCTTATTGGTGATTTTTTTTCTTTTGTGTTCTTTCAGTTTAAGATAGGCTGAGCACGCTTTCCCTTTTGTGTTTTGCTTTTAAATTCTGTGCCTTTACACATTTCATTACAATATGTGGCTTTGTCATTTGAAATCCACTTCCTTGATTCCACCCTCTCTTCCCTTTGCTTTAGCTACTTTAAGATCAAGAACACTTTTCCGAATCTCTTCTGACACACCCTCTTATCTTGTTTTTCGTTCTTGTCCTTTTAAATGACCTTTGCTTTCTCAATGAATAGGGTTTTTCATATTGTCCCATAACTCATTGGGTCTTCTGTCATTAACTTTTAATGCATCAAATCTGTTCTTGAGGCGAGCTAGACTCAAAGTTGTATTTATCACTTATGTGTTTGTGTGAACTTTCTTCAGTTTTATCTTGAACTTACATAAGAGCAATTGATGGTCTGTTGCACAGTCAGTACCTGACCTGGTTTTAGCTGCTGATAAAGAACTGCTCCATCATCATCTCCCACAGATGTAGTCCATGTCATTGTATCTGGAATAGTACATGTGTGTAGGTTCCTTGGTATTTGGTTTAAACAAGCAGTTGGTTTTGCAAAATTCTATCATGGTATCCCAGTTTTGCTTTTATCATCAAATCCCTATTTTCCAAAAACAGGTCCTTCCTCTTTATTTCAAACTTTTGCATTCCCCATCACCAGCAATTATCAAGCCATCTTGATCAATTTCTAACATGTCATTGGTAGAAGTATACATTTTTATCACTATATTTTGTGGTAGGTGTGTTAGATAAATTTTAATAAAAGTTTTATTTATTGAATTTCCAATAGAATAGATAGGATATGATCTTATCACATATAGCATTGTAGTTTGAGATTGATTTTGAAATGTCCTTTTGACAATGAATATCACACATTCCTCTTATTTTTGTACTATAACAGTAACATATCATATAATTTTCTTTTTCAAAATGGCCAACACTAGTGTCAATTTGAACTCACTAATGCCTAGGATAGTGAACTTTCAGCATTACATTTCATTTTTGATGACTCCCACTTAGATCTGTGCTTCTCACATTCCAATCATGAACAGATTTTTTCCACTCTACTTCCCTTGGGACCTGGCAAACATCAACAAATGAAGATACAGAAAGCTTCTTTCCCACAGACCTTCCCCAACTCATGTTACAATTATCAAGTTCACTGTGAGAAATCTGCATCTCTTCGGTCACGTTTCAAGTGCCCTCAGACAGGATGAGCGCTATCATCCTGCACTATCTCAGAAATTGCCCTGTTTCTGTTAGTTAAGCGTTCAGTATCTGACAATATTGTGAAGCTATGTGCAAGGTGTTCAGTGGCTTCTTCCTCGCAAGTGTGGAGCCAAGTCCTTATATGTGGTTTGCTCTTTGTCTGGAATCTCTGCTGAAGCCTATTCAATTTGGGTGTCCCTGCTGACCTTTGAGACGCCAGTGGCATGGCTTCCAGCATCACAGCAACACACAAGCCACCACAGCATGTCAAACTGACAGACAAGTGGCAATTTTTAAAGCACCCTTAAAAATTATTCCCAATGCTACTAAATTGATTTGCAATCTTAGCCATCTTGTGTACGGTTCCTGAGGCTATAAATATATATGGGAACAAATAGTCTCTCATTTCTCCTTTGGGATATCCAGTGAGTTTGAACCCCCGACCTTGGATTTACCAAAATCTTAGCCAACCACGGATCTAGGGCTCCTCCCCATAAAGAGAGTGATCTCTCCTTTCACTCCCATCCAGTCAATTCTGACTCATAGCAGCTCTATCAGACAGGGTACAATTGCTCCTATAAGTTTCTAAGAATCTTGGAAAGTCCGGTCTTTTTTTTTCCTGTAGAATAACGGGTAGTTTCCAAATGTTGAACTTGAGGTTAGAACTCACTATGTAACCAGTACACCGCCTTTCTCTGTTAAGGGGAAAGTGTGATACTGAGAATTTGTCTGCAGTGATGCACTGATCACTGAGACATGTTTCTAATCACTTTAGCGGGGGCTCACGCACTCATCACAATCTATACATTCATCCATTGTGTCAGGCACATTTGTACCTGTCTTGGCATCATCATCTTGAAAACACTTTCTTCCTACTTGAGTCATCGGTATTTGCCCCAGGTTTTTCGCACTAACTCTCCCACCCTTCCTCTCTCATGAACCCTTGATAATTTGTAAATTATTATATTTTTCATGCCATGACTGACTCCCTTTGCCACTTTTCTGTTGTCCACCCCCTTGGAAGGAGGTAGGATGAAGATCATTGTGATCAGTTCCTTCTCCCTGCACCACCCTCTTACCCTCCTGGCATCACTACTCTTAATACTGGTCCTGAGGGGTTTAGCTGTCCTGGGTTCCCTGTAGTCCCAGCTCTTATTTGTGCCATGTATACACTCTCACGTAGCTGGATTTATAAGGTAGAATTGGAGTCATGGTAGTGAGGGGAAGGAGGCATTAAAGTACTAGAGGAAAGTTGTATGTTCCAATGGTGCTGTACTGCACCCTGACTGACTCATTTCTTCCTTGTGATTCTTCTGTAAGGAGCTGTTCAATTGTCTACAGATGAGGGGTTTCAAATCCCCCTCATTCACCATGATATGATGGTATGTTCTGGGTCTGAGGTGCCTGATACCTGATTCCATCGAGGCTTCATGATCACACAGGCTGGTGGAAGTTCCCTCAGCCATGTGGGCTAGTCACAAAGATCACCCTGGAACTTGGTCTGAGGTTCCCCATTCTAGTGAAACCCATCAGAGAGCAGACAGGAGTTCCCCCAGAGACTTTGGAGTGTAGACATGAGTTTCCTTGTGGGGGCTGGTGGACAGGATCTCCCCAGCCCGGTGTTAAGCTGCAAAGAGAAGGCAGGCAGGATTTTCCCTGGAGGAAGGTGGGCGGAGTTTCCCCAACCCTGTGATACACTGCAGCTGCTGGAGCTCCCGCTGGGAGGAGAGCCTAGTGTAGTTACCCTAGGCTAAGGGGAGTGGCCTGGAGGTTGGCAGTGATGTGTAAGAGAAAAGAGGAAAAACAAAAAGAGAACCGAGTCCACTGAGACCAGGGGTGGGGGAGCGGGGGCGAGTTAAACAAAAGATATATCTCTGATTGAAGTAAAGGCTATGGACTGGCCAAAGAAGCCCTGCCTTAGCTGGCCTTCACAATGGTAACTCATAAACCCACAGATTTCCACAACTCAGTGGATTTGTGCTACTTTTCTTTAAGGTGCCCTCCTATGACCTGGCAGCGTGGGGGTCTCTCCTGGGAGAAACCCCTCAGTCCTTGGCTTCCTATGAGGAAGAATTCACGCTGCAGCCTGGTTTGTGATCCAAGTGGGTCACAAAAAAAAAAAAAAAAAGCAGAGAAAAAGTTTCTGGTTTTGCACAGGCACTCTCAGGGCACTTCACACCCGTGTGTGCAAACCGGAGGCCACAGAAAACCGCAAGAGGGGAAACTGGAAATGACAAGGCTGTGGCATAGTCTGGCTTAGCTGAACTGTGTTGGAACCACTGGAAGTGCCCCAGAGAGAAATCTTCTGGCTTTTCCGAAACGCCCACACCTCACCCCCTTTTGAAAAGCTTGGTCAAGGATACGGGTTAACCCAACTGGCTGTATTAAGCCTACCTGGCCTGTTTGGGGTCTCACGCAGGTGTTCTTAGCCGCAAGCATGAATCTAAGCAGACTCTCAGGTCTTCAGCAGCTTCCAACTCCCTGTAAACAGGGAAGGAGGCTTTGGCATGTAGAGGCACAACCCCTAGTTCTGTCCCTAGCTACCTAACTGAATTTCCCTTTCAGTCGGTCTCCACTGATTTCTGTGAAGTCCCTAATACCCTAGTATGTGTTGCCTGGACACCATCTTGCTGGAAGTCTCGAGACAAGGTTCAAGCTCCTTTTGTTTTGCACATTCCTCAGTGCCAATGGGAACCTTAGTAGCAATACATTTTGACTCAAGTGTATGCCTGTGTGTGTCCATGACCATACCTGAAAATAAGCAAAACAATGTGATGATATGACTTTTTAAGAAGCATTTTATTGGTCCCTGGCTTCTTAATATCATGTTGCTTGCATGTACTAACAGCAAGTCTCAGTGTCACAGGATATGTTCAATTTGATAAAGTGATGGATACCCAATGCACATTACCATAAAATGATCAAATAAAAGAGTTCCCCATTTTGAAAAAAATAGCCAGTTGTTTTTGGATGTTTTCTTTCAGGATGCATCAAATTTTGCATGTAACATGATATATTTACATTACTTTTCCACATTGACTTAATAAATTTTCAAGTTTAAAATATTGATTTATGACTTGATCAATTCATTTCATTTCTTTTTAGAACTGGTGTTCTCCTTCATCATTAGTTAGATGTGCTTAGAGATATAAAATCAATTAAATAACCAAAAGAAACTTGGAATTTTATAAGTCAAGAAAGGAAAATAGACTTGTGTTAGGTTGTTTATGTTAGGCACACACTGCTTTTTTATAATGGTAGTCTATATTTTTTGAATTACATTTGAGAAAGAAAATGAACTAAATTATTTGTCATGTCCCTTCATATTTCACCTTTGGGCATATTTAATTTTCTTTGTATTCTGGTTATTTATTCCATTCCTTATTCTTTAAATATACAAAGTCCTAGTTTAAATTAGAAAATGTCATCAAAAATAATATTATTTATTAATAGTAACAATATTTTTAAAAAATTAAAATGCTAATCTAGAGTGTTAGAACTCTGGCTTTTGGCTGGCCTACTGACCATCTTAAGTCAAATCTCTTCTCAATAAGATGAATAGCCTGAATTTAAATACCTCTAAAAATCACTTCCTTATTTTACATTCAGAAGATCCTCACATTTTGCCATCATCTTCCTTTGGGATTGATATATTTCTGTTGTTTTTAAGTTTGGGGCCTGTCTTGTAACCATGTTACACAAAGAATATATTAGTATATGATTACCAATTTTTTGCTTTTCTATGAAAAATTCAAGCAAAGTCAAGGTCAGAAAGCTAAAGACCGTGGGGACTCATTAGTGTTTTTCCTTGCACATTTCTGTGAACATATTCCCTCTGGTAATTCTCAGATTTCCCACTCTTACTCCCTAAGTCATCTCCCAATCTCTTCTCAAAATATAAGAATAAAAAGAATGTCAGCTGGTAAATTTTAGTTTGATTTTATAGAACTAACAGTTTCATTTTAAAAAAGGGGGGAATAAAAAACAACATTTTGTTTCATCTCATCTCATTGAAACAATTCATTGAAACTATTTTTAGATGCCCTTGTAATAGTGACTAGCAGAATGAAGGTCCATCCCAGTTCTTATCTCATATAAACTATAAAAGTATCTGGTTCATGCACTCAATACATCAATTTCTGCTTTTAAGAAAACTCTTACCTCTTTTCTGTCATTTTTCTTGATTCTCCTTTTCTCTCCATGGTGATAGGTAAAAGGGATTGATTTTCTTTAAAATAGTCATATTCTTCCTGCAACTTTCCTGACTAAATGCTTCCAGGCTCCTCTGTGTCTCTAAGAAATGTCTGAAATTCTTTGGCTGCCATTCAAGACTTGGAGTCATCTAGACCAAGTCTCTGGCCCCAAGTAAACCATTTGGAGAATTCCTGTGGTTCAAGGTCTTCTCACTGGAACAGCTTTCTGCCCTCTACCTGCGACTCGAGCACCATCTGGACCTTCTGAATCTCTTTTCATGCCACTCATTATCAGCTTTTGTGCAATTTCCATCCCGCTTTTGTAGATGCATGGTTATTCCCATAGCATCTGCAGCCTCTGACTCTATAGCACAAAATGACTGTGCCAGTCACCTAATCTGCTGTCAATTTGAGTTATGAGAGCATAAGGGTGGAGTCTAACCTGTCAATCTGGAGATAACCAATGAGACCTTGGGCATGACCTTCTCCTCTGAGAATTCTGGGAAATCTGGAACTTCCTTCTTGGAGGCAGAGCATAGCTCTCTCAGTTCACTTCCTTGGAGACATTCAACTGGCAACATTAGCTGTCTGTGAGACTCACCTAACAAAGCTGGCTCCCCATGAGACATCCCTGAGCAGATGCTACAAGCAGCAAGAAACCGGGACCTTGAGAAGCCACGTGGAGACTCCTGCCAGCACTGAGATGCTTACAACACCACTGGATCCAAAAGCTTTTTACCCATTGATTTGTGATCATCCTGCATTTGGCATCATTGCTTGTGGTTCATGTGTCTGAAGGACTTTGTAGATTGCTGTCAGACTTATGGGCTAATATCGGACTTAGTGGACTTGATCTGGACTGGGCTGCGATGTTTCCTTAATGTATAATTACCCTTTATATAAAACTCTCTTACATGCATATGCATGCCTATGAATTTGTTTCTCTAGTCTACCCGAATTAACTCAATGACAATATCCCCTCATTTGTGAGTGAAATGAGAGTTGTGAGACGAGAGGGAAAGTTGTAACAAAGAAGTGTCTGCATAAACCCTGAACTGAGCTTCAGTCAGGAAATTGTTTGACACTCTGTTGTTAACGCAGTCACACCATGCTGTCTCAATATAGTGTTTCATCTGAGGTGATATAGGTCCTCTAGAACTGGAAGTGGTCATTTTCCACTTTCCATTTCCCTTAACATCTAAAATTCTCCACCACAGAGGCATCTCTCTTTCCTCTTCAGGAAGCCTGCATGGGACATCGATCAAGTGAGCAGCCCACCTCCCCCTTGGCTTCTTCCTCTGTGACTCTTCAGCTTCAATTGGCTTTGTTTTTACAAAGCTTTTAAAGGTGGTTGGTTATTAATAGCGAGACAATCCTTCTCTCTCTTTTTCTTCTTCCATGCTGTCTTCCTGAGTATGCTCACACATTGGTTTAATTATCTTCCAGAATCAATGACTCCTGAAGTCTGTCTCTCTGTCAGTGGCCTCCTTTGCTTTCCAGGGCTGTAAATCTACCTGCTTCACTGAAAGCACCACTTAGGATCTCAAAGGCAGCTCAAGTTCTATTTGACCACATTTGAATATGTGATTACCACCTCTACTCACCAATGCCAAGAGAGCCTCACCCACTCTTTTTTGTGCCTGTTCCTCAAGCGCCTTATCCAGAATTAACCCTTAGCAGCTCCCTCCCTTGCTCCTATGGACAGTTCATGAACTACCTGGATTTCATCTTCTAAGTCTTTCTTGGGTCTGTCTTCTCTACATTTCCATCCTCAATGTTCTCTTCCAAACTGCTATCACATCTTCTCGGGAGCCTTAGCTCCTTCGTCATTCATGCTTCACAAAGAGTTCTTTGAGGAGAATGCAAATCAAACCATACTTCTCAGCTACCTTCCTGTGACTTCCCATGGTCCTTAAGATAAGAATATAAAGGAAAAGATGGCCTTTGATGCCCTGTAGCTTCAGCCACTTGAACCTCTGTCTGCTTCCTCTTTTGTGACAACAGCAACAGCCTGATTTCAGTTCCCTGAGGTTCTAAGCATATGTGATGTTGTAGTTCGTGGTTCTGCACTGAGCTGCAATCCACAAGGTCAGAAGTTCTAAACTTCCAGTGGCTCTTTGGGAGCAAGACAACAAGATATGGTTGCTACTCCAGTAAAGAGTTTCAGTCTTGGAACCCACAAGGGAAGTTCTATGATGCCCTAGAGGGTGAGTATGAATCCGCATTGACTCAATGGCAGTCTGTGAAACTCTCCGGCTGGCATATTCCCTTCCTTTCCCTTCCACTGTGGTCACTTAATTAATACCTTATTTAGTTACTTATTTAGCATGGCACATTGGCACTGATTTCACTTCTAGATAGATGTTCCCTCTCGGACAGAGGAACTTTGTCTCTCTATGTCTCCTCAAACGTCTCTATCCTAGACTATTTGTTTCAGGTAATTGTTTGCATTACTTTTTGATTACTGTCTTCCTTCACCTATCAGGTTGTAAAAGCTTGGGGAAGAAGTCTTTTGGATGTTGGCATATGTTTTACTTCTGCTACGTAAGATATTGAATACCCACACAGGGAACAGCCAGTGTGTTCTTGAATAAATAATTTTAATGTATTGTGGCATACCTGCAGCATTGCTCTCAGATAGGTCTAGATTTCTCTTGGACTATCTATACTGTGATACATTGTTGCATTGTTGCATTACTCATTTTGACCTGCTTCTTTCCCATTGTGCCTATGATATGTATTAATTATTCATGTAAGTAAAGAAATATTGATTGATTGCTTAGACATATCTCTGACCATATCCATTTGTGAATCCATAATAAGTGATTCAACTTAAAGAGCCAAGGGTACAGCTCAAAGAACCAAACTCTGAAACCCAAGACTGTGAGTAAGGGCCTTGCTCAGTGCATCATATCAGGATGCACAGGTCACCGAGCAAGGGCTCTGGCTCCCCTGTTTGTGACCATGAGGTGCGGGTTTTCACTGCAGGGCCATTTAAACTCTGCATTTTGGTAGTAAGTCACTTACTAAATGCACTTCTGAGGTTGCTGACTCATTTGAGTTCCTGCTCACTGGAATGCATTTTGAAGTATGTTGGAGTTTCTCAATGCATGCAAATAACAGCAATTTCCAAACAATGCTTTTTATATTTCCCTCCATCTTCACCCTGCGTTTTGACTTTCATTATTAAGCAACATTGGGACTGATTTAGTTCCTGAACGGAAAATGAACTCTCCCCTTATGGAAGGTTAACTGATGCATTAGCAAAAGAGAAAAATCTTTTCAGCGGACTCTGAATGGATGTTTGCCACAAAAGAAGGAGCTACTGTCATAACGATGACAGTCTGAGCTGTAATGTGAAAGCCAGGAGGGGAATGCGTGTCACCCAGTACAACATGTGAAGAGTTTTTAGAGTGCAGTAATTGTCACAAAAGGTGGAAACAAAGCAGGTGTCTGCTATCCTCACATTACACTTATCTTTGCTGATTTACTGGATGCATTGCTTTTGCTGCCATTCCTTGATGTGTAGAAAGGGGGGCTTTGTAGACTGATGGAAGTTGGGCACCATGTTCTTATTCTGTTAACATGACAGGCTAACTCTAGGCACCAAGTGGACATACACCAAACACACTGACATTTCCCCTTTGTTAGTATTATTTTCCCCTATGGAGAAGTAAGTCATGTTAAGGGAGAGAAATAATTGCTGGAGAGAGACAATATGAGTTCTTGGTTAATGTTGGCTTTTTCCTTTTTTTTTTTTCATTTCACCTCCAAAATGTTTGTGGTTATAGATTTCTAGTGCAAGAAAGACATTATGAAAATATTAATAGAATTCACAAAAACATTTTCAAATAACAGAAATTTAGGGCACTCCCTGACTTGTTTACTTTAACTGTCAGAATTTTATAAGGTTGTTTATTGAATAGGGCACAAGTGAAGGGCTCAGAGATCATAATGATAATGGATTTACTATTTTCTGTATTAGTTCACTAAGATATATGTAATAGTATGTCACGCTATTTATGCAAGTTAAAAAAACACCAGTTTTTAGAATAATATTAATATTCTCATTCTGTAGTATTAAAAACAAATGTGTACAATGTTAGAAGACTTGCTTACAATACAGAACTACATGAAGGATCCGGAGTAGAAAACCAAATCTGACAAATTTGCTTCATAGCGCTGATTTCTGTCTTGGTAAAAAAATATTCAGACATAAATGTTTTTATTCTATCTATTATTGCTGTTAGGTACTCACAAATCAGTTTCAGCACAAAGTGATCCTATGTACTTCTATACACAGTCCTGCACCATCTTGACCATTATTGATATATTTGGACCTGCTGTTGAAGTCAAAGTGTCGATCTATCTTGACCCTCCACAGTGCATGATATGTTTGCCGGGATTAGTCTCCTTTGATTACGTGTAAAAAGTAGATGAGGCAACATCTTTTCATCTTTACTCTTGGGGGGTGGCACCACTGGCCTCTGGTGGTCGTGGGAGCTAACCAGTCTTGCTCCCCGAAAGCTGCTGCTGGATTTGAACTCCCAACCCAATGGGTTGCAGTCACACACTCAACCACTATGCCACTGGGGCTCAGCCCTCATCTTTACTTTTAAGAGTAATTTTTACTGTACTTCTTTCAAAACATTTGTTTTTTCTATACTTCTTTCAAAACATTGATGCCTGAATATGTTCTGCTTTTAAAAAAATAAAAATTCAACTGCACGACTTCTAGAGACGTGCCCTTAATTCATTGTCCAGCTTTGTCATGAATAGGAAACAATTGAAAACCCCATGACTTGATTCAGGTGCGCTTATTACTCAAAGTGACATCTTTATTTCCTGGCATGATAATGTGGTTTTCTGTAGAAGATGTATGCAGTGCAATGCATCCTTTGACTTTTTAACAGCTGTTTCTATGAGTCGCCCCTTGTCTGTTTGTTATACGGTCATGACTTGTGAGTCATTGGGATGCTGGAAGTTTTGTCATGTATATTGCAAGTACCTGCAGGGTTACCCAAAGTAAACAGCTTTTGGCAAAGCATACAGACTAGAGACGGACTACGAGAAAGGAATAGCTGGATACTTCGGAGGAATTAGATACTGGGATCTCTAAGAGTAGCACAAGACCACTGTCACTAAATGGTGAAAGACTGACGTTCTCAAGGGTATCATCTTGTTTTCATGTACAACCCATGCTCATAGAAGCATCTGCCAAGAAACCAAACAGCACAACTCCTTGGGTCAATCTGCTGCACAAGAACTCTATAAAGTGTTGAAAAGCAAGGATGTTACTGTGAGGACTAAGATATTTCTGACCTAAGCCATGGTAATTTTTTTTTGGGGGGGGGGGGCATCACTGCTCTCCGGTAGTGGGAGCAGGAGGCCCAGCCCCACTGCTGGAATTGAACTCCATTCTAGTGGGCCGCAGTCCCGCGCACAACCACGATGCCACCGGGGCTCTGCCCCCATGGTATTTTTAATAGAGTCATATGCACGTGAAAATTGGACATTGGATAAGGAGGATCGAAGAAGAATTGATGCACCTAAATTGTGGTGCTGGAAAAAAATATTGAAAGTACTCTGGACTTCCAAAAGAACAAGCAAATGAGTCTTGCAGAAAGAAGGTTATCTGGCATGCCCTTTAGTGCAAGGATGTCAAAATTTTGTCTCAGGTATTTGGATGTATTGTCAAGACAGACCAGTCCCATGAGAAGGACTTCATACTTGGTACAGTGGAGGAGCAGTGATACAGAGGAAGATCCTTAAACATGGGGATCGACTCAGTGGCTGCAACGATTGATCTAACATAAGAACAATGGGTCCACGTTAAGGACAGTTGTGAGGCTGGTGCAGGACCAGGACTGGTTGGTGTTTGGATCTGTAATGCACAAGGTTTCTGTAAGGCAGCACTGACTCGAGGGCACCGAACAGCAGCACTAACCTTGCATGAGCATCGATTACAGAGCAAAGTAAAATGAACTCACTGACAACTTCAAATGATCTGCCCATCGTCATCATGTTCCTGTTTGTCCAGGTTTGAAGATTTTTGCTTTATTTATATTCAATTTCAATCTCTATTTCAGTCACTGATCTTCATGAACAAGATTATAAAGCCTTCATCACGTATAGCATGCAGAGATGTGTTATCTGCACATAACAGACTACTAATAAAGCCTTACCCATCCTGGGGTCCTGTTCTGGTTTCCATAGGAAAGAATCTTGGATTTTTAGCTAAACATGCAAAGTGAATAAGTATTGTGGACATGTGTAATTCTTACATTCAGCACTTCTGACTTTGAAACCAGGGATCATTCCTTTTCCTGGTTAAACTAATGACTGTTTATCCACAAAAACGTTCCTCAAGAGTAATAAGTATTATGGAACTCCTGTTTTAGACAATAGTATCCATTGATGGTTATGATTCACATAGTTGACTGTCTTTGCGTAGCAAATCTAACTCAAGTAACATCTTTTTAATGTTTTCTGCTTTCAGCTAAGATGAATCTGATGTCAGTAATAATACTCCTTCCATGTTCTTTTCTGAATCAGGCTTTAATTTCTGGAAGATTCTTGTGGTTACATTGCTATAGGCATTTAGAAATTATCTTCAGTATAATTGTACTTGCATCCTATATTGATGATATTGCTTGATAAAATTTTCCATATTCTGATGGGTCCTCTTTCTTTGGAATAGCACAAATACTAATTACTTCTAGTCTACTGGCCAGGTTGTTGCCATCCAAATTTCTTGGTAAAGATATTGAGTGCTTCCTGTGCTTCATCAACTTGTTGAAATCTTTCAATTGGTATTCAGTCAATTTCTGAAGTTTTCTTTCTTTGCAAATGTTGTGACGGCAGCTTGGGCTTCTTCCTTCAGTATCCTTTATTCCTCATCTGCTATCTTTGGAAGTACCTAAACCGTGGCCAAATACTTTTGCTACAACAACCCTATGGATTCTTTCCATCTTCTTTTGATGCTTCCCACATCAATCCACATTTTGCTCAGCTAATCCTTCAAGATTACTACTAACTCAGGTCTTCACTATATTCCAGCCCCTCTTTCAGATTGAGATATGCTGAGTCTTTTAGCCTTTTTGACTTTCTATTCCAGGTCTTTGCACCTTTCATTGAAATGCTTTACTTTGTATTCTCAGGCTGTTCTTTGAAATTTTTTTTTCAGCTCTTCATAAATTCTTTCATTTGCTTTAATGACTTTATGTTCAAGAGCAAGCTTTATGGTCTTTTCTGACACATTCATCCTTTCTTTGAAGTCTATTAAAGACTTTGTCTTTAATAGCATCATGTTATTGATGTTGTCCCAAAACAGGCTTTAGGTCATTCGTGTTTAATGCATCAAATCCTGCTTGCTATATACTCTCAATAAAGGTGGGTGTACAGTTGACACTAGGTTTTGCTCTTGTGAACAATCTTTGAAATATCTTCAGTTTCAATCTGAACTTATGAGCAATTGATAGTAAGGTCCATGGTTGGAACTTGTTTTGGCTGGTGATATCAAACTACTTCACAATCTCTTTGCACATATGTTGTTAATTTGATTTCTTTGTTTTCCACGTGGAAAGATGTTCATGTACATTTGCTGTGTAGTTTGCTGAAGAAAGTTATTTGCAAGTAATAAGTCACTGCTCTTGCAAAATTCTGTCATTCAATTTGAGTGTCTTTCAATTCGAGGGACTCATCTCCAGAGACTACCTATGACAAAATCCCACTGTTATTCATGCCCTTTTCTGTGGTGAACCCCTCTGGAGTCACAAACTCAAACTCGAGGTCATCCAATTGACCCAATTCATAGAAACCCTAGAGGACAGAGGAAATCAGAGCTGCTACTGAAGATTTTTGAGGTTATACATTTTTTTTAGGCACCACTGCTGCCTGGTGGTGGGAGTAGGAGGCCCAGCCTTTGCTCCTGTGAGCTGGAATTGAACCTCCATCCCAGTGGGCTGCAGTCCTGCATACAACCACTATGCCACCAGGGCTCAGCCCAAGGTTATACATTTTTATGGGAGTAGAAAGCCTCATTTTTCTCTCTCAGAGTAACTGGCAATTTTAAATTGCTGACCTTATGGTTAGAAACCCTTTGAGTAAATCATTTTACCAACAGGACTCCTCAGAAGGAATGCAGCATATTGATAGATTCCAGTCTGTTCTTAGTCTGGAAGCTCTATTGTAACCTGTTCACTCTGAGTGTCCCTGCTATTATTGGAAATGCTGACGATACAGCTTCCAATATAACAGGAACAAAAAAGTCACCACAAACTGATACACTGAGATATGAGTGTTGGTTATTCTACCTAATAGTAAGAAAAATCTCTTCCCCAACAAGCAAATTTCAATGTGAGAAACCATGAGTAAACTCTGGTCTTAGCATTTCACTATGTACCAAATGAAAGAAAGAAAACTTCATAAAATTATAGGGTTGACATTTTTAATAACAGCATTTTAATTGAGGTATTATTAATATTCTTTATAACTACTTTGAACATCAATCTAATTTATTCTTAATTATGTGCCCCTCCCTCTGAATCCTTACAGTATATTACATAATAACAGGATCAGGAAGATGTTGATGTGACAGGAAAATGCCTTATATGAAAGACTGAATTCTTTACACTTATTTCTATCACACACACACATATATCATTCCCACTGTCAATATTTGAGCTCATAAGATTGAATCTTGCTTGGAAATTATTTATACCTGTATTCACTTTCTTTGAACATTGCATCATATTATCTACACTGTTATTTTTCTCCTCATTACACAAGTTGAAAAAGTGATCAGGTATTTCTGACAATTCTTATAATGACACTAAATAAGCCTTCAGAAACAAGATTTTTATTTCCGTTCTAGGAAGAGTAGCGCAAATAAAGACTAGTCTTGGATGTTGCTAGGATACATCACCAAGAAATACTAAACGTGAATTATATATTATTCAGACATTTCTGATTAACTCTTTCATAACCATAGCAAATAACTCCAAGGCATTTATTTAAGTTATTTAGCTTAAGATATTATTTCACTTTGAGGCACATTTGAAAATATTGACTTTAATAAAATGAAGTAATTACCTGGCTGAGCATTTTATTAGTGTAAAAGTATAGACAATAATTATCTTTTTACTTAGTATAAATGAATCAAGTCCAGCTTTATTGATAGTTTTGAAAGAATCATAATAATGAAGAAACGGCACACGTAGTTATTTTTCATGAACGTAACTGCTGTACTAATCTGTTCAGGGAACTCCTTAGGAATGTGAACAACTAGACTCCTTCTTTTCAGTTAACTGACAACTTTAAAAAAAAACCGTGTTTTCTTTGTGTTGCTTTTTGTAAACTAGCATATATATTATGAGTCAGAAACATTATTGTTCTATCATTAATTGCCAACTCTTTGGAATTTCACTTTTAAATAGATTTTTAATCCACCATAAATTGACTTATTACTAAATGTGGCTGAAAAAAACAAGCGAAAACCATCAGCACAGGTAGTAACTACAATTTGAATGGCTGTAATTTGAATTTACTTGTCATTATCTTGACACTAGAATTCAACAATTCATATCTTTAATAACAGTCTAGTTCTAAAAATGATGTCTTGTTGATCATCTGTTTTTTAATTTGTTTTACAAAGCTATTTTAAATAGGATGAACTGGAAATTTTTTTCTGACTATACTTTTTAGTATTGTTGTTCAAAATGATCCTGCCAGAGAACAGAATTTTCAATACCATAGCTGTATCATTTAATGTTAATATGAAGGTTAAAGATAAATATAGGGACAATTGCTCTGAGTTCATTATTAAAATATGAACATTTTGAGTAATAAAAGGACCTTTATGTGTAATAATTTTTGGATTTTGCTTTATGTCAAATATCCAAACATAAACCAATGCTTTATGTACTTTGAAACATACACTAGATGAGGACTTAATCTATTCATGGTTAAAAAGAAATGATATGTCTCTTTATGTGTGCATAGGTGTATATAATGCATATACATTTATAATTTATTAAATTAAATGAATATTAATTATTTTAAATTTTAAATTTCCAATAGATTTTTTCATTACTTTTTAAAGTTTAACATGTAAATTTTAATATTAAATACCCTGTTTAAAACAGTTAAAAATTTAAACTTTATGTGAAAGCATAACAACAGCATCGTGCATTTAAGGTCAAAATAGATGTGAAGAATAAACCAGTAGATTGTACAGTTAAAATTTTAAAAACTACATAATTCATACATATAAGCATATATGCAGATATATGTGTACATATGTATATATTAGTTGTGTGTATGCACAAGTTTGTATATCTATGTGAGTGTTGTAGGATAGTTAGATAAGCCAAAAGAGAAAGAGTTAGATGATAGTAGACCGATAGATGACAGATACATAAATAGATAGATAGGTACCAATTTCATTAAATAATTTCTAACTAACAGTAACACTGGCTTTAAAATTTTACAAGAAACAGATTGCCTTCTCTTTCTCCAGGCGGAGTATTTGAACCACTGACATTTTGGTTAGCAATTGATAATGTTTAACTCATTGTGCCACCAGGACTTCTTAGATATATATAATAGATCTAGAAACCTATTTGTAATGACATGTTATTCTGCAGATTAAATGTACAGAAACATTCCTCATGTAAAAATTAGAAGATGTATCAAAATCAACCCTAGTTAAGTAAATGTATCATTTTTTCAACACAGAGGGATCAAATTTATTATAGTACTGTGTTGATCTCAGACAGTGATCATTAGGAAAAAACTCAAAGTTGATGCCAGCTGGGGTCAAGGAGTCTACTGCCCATTTCAATTTCTGGATTCATACTTAGATAATATTGCTGTACCACTTACATTCTCCCCTCCACATGATGAGCTGCACAACTCAGTTCACAAATGTACTATGTTAGTTATGTGGGTCAGAAGGTCAACACGCCCTCACCAGGATCAAATCTTGAAGTTCTAGGGCCCACATTCATTTCTGTTTGCTCTCGAGGACAGTCCCTTTTCCTTGTCTTTCCACAATCTAATAGCCTCCATCATCGTTGGTGACACACACCCTTTCATGTGTCTCAACCTTTTCTCTGTAGTCATATTGCCCTCTGTTCATCACTTTGCGTACTTAACAATTCATTTTTAAGAAAGCATGTTATTAAACTGGGCTTACCTGAATTTGAGAAATACATGTTTTTAACCTTAATAATAGCTCTTATAAGCCCTCGTTGAAAGCTCTCTTGATGTATAAGATAATTGGGATTAAAAATGTGGTTTTCCCCTTTGACTTCTGAAAATAGATCCAGTAATTGGGGTGCTTTCCAACAGTTTCCTGCAAGTAGAAAATTCATCGACCCTGCACCAGGCAAACTAACTTCATGAAGGGACCTAGTGAGGGGGCTAAAACAGCCTTCCATATTGATATAATAGAAAATGTTGTCGTTGTTGTTGTAGTTGTTAGATGACACGAAGTCTGTTTCAGCTCCAAGTAATCCTGTGTACAAGAGAATGGAACACTACCCAGTTTTGAGTCATCCTCACAATTGACACCCGTGAGTCCACTGTCGCAGTCATTGTGTCAATCCATCTCATTGAAGGCCCTTTTCCTTTCTGCTGCCTCTCTGCTTTACTAAGAATGAGGATTTTCTCTACACTTTCCCAATGACATGTCCAGAGTACATGAGAGGAAGTCTCATGATCATTGCTTGCAAGGAGCATCCTGACTGTTCTTCTTCTTGTTTTTAATCATTTTATTGGAGGCTCACACAGTTCTAATCATAATATACACATATGTACTTAGTGTCAGTATTTACATCGTTTTTTTGAAGAGGAGCACATGCACTCTTATCACAATCCATATATACATCCATTGTACATTTGTTGCCATCATCATTCTCAGAATATTTGCTTTCTACTTAAGCCCTTGATATCAACTCCTCATTTTTCCTCTCCCGTCTAGCACCTCCCTCCCTCATGAACCCTTTACAGCTTGTACATTATTATTATTTTGTCAGATGTTATGCTGACTGTACTTCTAAGACAGATGTATTTGTTCTTTTGGCATACCACAGTATGTTCACTACTATTCATCAAAAGCATAATTCAAATGCACTGGCACTTCCTTCATCTTTTTTATTCAATGTCCAACTCCCACACGCATATGATCTGATTAACAATACCCTGGCTTTGGTCAGGCTCCCCTCATCAGCCACGTAACATCCCTGTTTCTCACACTTTAAAGAGGTGTGGGCAGCAGATTCCCCCAAAGTCGTCTGTGGTTTGTTCTCTTGGCTCTTGCTTCCATGAGCGTTGATTGTGGATCCAAGCAAGATGGCGTTCTATTTATTTTCATTTTTAAAAGTTTCAATTATCATTCTTTATTCAGAGTTTTGTCATCTTGAAGAATAATTGTTGGGATATTCAAAATAACGTAGGCTTGCACAATTGAACCACATTTTCGACGGCCAGCTTTTGGTTTTGCTCTTGGTTGAATCATCTTCATTTCTTCTTTTAACATCCAAATTGTAGACCTTCACCATATTGTGTTCCACGATAGTAAATTGGTTTGGGAGAGAGTCAAGGTCTTCATTGAGAGAAGCAAGGTTCTCTGTGGCAGTGAGGAAGGACTTTTTTTAATAGTTGTGCTGACCTCATATTCAAGCCTTACAGTCAACCCCAGCCACAGGCACAGTTTGGGGGTCGGGGGGAGGTACAACAGAAGGTTTGCATTGTAGGTTATCTGCCAATAAGAATTTGGTCCCCAGTGGATTAGTGGCCTCTTTTTTCTTCTGCATCTATTAGAGAATTTCTAAAAGTGCCTTACTTTCTAGAATCTAACCTGCTAATCTCCTTTTCTTTTGAGCCAGATTGAGTTTCATAAACTTTTGGTATTAGTCATCAACTTCTTTAGTACTATATCCTTAATTCCATTCCCAGACTTTCATGACAGAATTTATATCTTCCACAAGCGTTGCCTCAGGAACTACAAAGTGAAGCTAATGTCTGATCTCTGTGGTTACTTCGACAGTTGCATAACCATCCTTTGCAGCAGCCATCTCGGTCCAGTTTGCCAAAGAAGAAGATGACAAGGAGGAGTGAAAATGTGTCAGGAAGTTGGGAACTGGATGCAAGCCATTCCTTCACTGCAGTTAATAACAGATGAAGGAGACTGTCCATTTTGCTTCTTTGACTGTGCAGCTTGTAGCAGTGTCCTCTCAGTGACACACTCATAGGCTCCAGAGACTAGGAAGCTAATGGGTTGAGGGAGGGGAGCATTATTTTGCTAACACTTTGTCTTTGACATTTACACGGAAGAGAAATAAATGCTACTGTAAAATTTCCAAGGTGATTTTCCAAATGACACCCACCCCCTCGCTCCCCCCAAAAACACTCCAAGAGCACAGTCACCCATGAACAAGTAAAAAAAAACTGAAACTACACATTCTGCTTCCAAAATTGCAACTGCTATGCAAGATTTGTGAATGATTTCTTGCTCATGACATGTGAAATATGTTTGCTAATCCTATGAAATTCCTGCTGTCGCATAATCTGTGCCAAGTTTCATATATATATGGAATTATATATAAGAAGTGTAGATAAGAAAGTATACTATATATGAAACTATATCTAGGAAATGTTATATACATCCATATACACCCACATAGTTTCCCTCGTGGCATAGTGGACTACACTTTGAGGTCAGCGGTTCATACATACAACTCCTCTGTGAGAGAAAGAGAAAATGGATTCTTCTTGGAAAGAGTGAATGGCTCAATACCCAAAGGGGCAATTCTACTCTGCCTACAGGGTGACAGTGCGTCAGCATCAACTCATGATTTTGAGTTCATCTTGAAATAGATATTTCTGATAATCGACGTATCCTTAATCTGTGACGTCTTTCTTTCACTTTCTCTACAAACCAAAAAGAAGTCTGAGAGGGGTGTCATTGATTTGATGCTGAATCAGAACACATGGTGGGGGAGGTTGAGAATGTAAACACTTATGAAAACAGATAACTTCACGTATCAACTGGTTGGTTTGAACTGCCAAGGGTATAGTGAGCAGTCAAACACTTTCCTGACAAGGGCACTTTTAAATTGAAATTTGCTCTTTGAAACCCCACTTAGACACGCCTATCTGTGGCCCATACAAAGAAAGTCTTCTTTTTCCCTCAATACATGTAATTGTTTTATAAAGTCATGTCTAAGAGCATCCGAGTGGGGGTATTGAGCATGATCCCCATGTTTTTTTACCTCAAAAATTATTAGCAATTTTGAGTGCCAGGGAGTCTAATAGCATGTGCAGTACATGTTATAAAAACCTGTTTTTTGGCAGTTCTCTCCTGGGTTTTCAGTCAGCTTCATGGTAAATAAGTCACAGCACCCTGTGATTTTTAACACGGATGTTTCATTGTCAGGGATCCAGGTGGTCCATGCGGCTACTCTCAAGGACCACTCACCCACCACCTGTTCGCCACTTTCTTTCCCCTCTAGCTCTCCGTTTCTTGCTTTCTCCTGCCTTCCCTCCCTGCCCCTCTCTCTTCCTTTCAAGAGTGAAAACAGACTTACAAGAAATAAACTCTCACAAGTGACAGCCTCTTAATCAATGGTGTTGTTCAGTTCCTTTCTGATAAATTAATTAGAAAATTAGAAAGCGACATGTTCAGTCTTTTGGGGTAAAAAAATCAAGAGCACAAAAAGTGGTGGGCATGATCTATTGCAGATATTGAACATAACGCTGATTAATTATAAATTGGAAATAGTGCTACATGCATTGTAACTCATCAACTCCCCCCCCATTTTTCAAGTAACATCTATTCCAATTTTCAAAGTTGTGAGCCATTTCCAAATTTCAAACAGATTGCACTCTACAAGTTCATTTGTCAACCACCGTTAGCATTTGGAACATATTCCCCCCATAAAACCAGCCTGATGAATATGGTTAGGATACAAAGCCAACCTGCAAGATTCTACCTAAATCAAAACGTAATTAAAATGTAGCACCGGTATTATTATAGAACCAGGCCATTTTTTATCCAGCTGCTTCTTTGGAGATAGTTTCCAATTTCTAAATGGGAAATTGGAACATGTGAACTTCATTTTTCTCCTCCACATAAGCAACTATTTGTGAGATTTTCACTGTGTTTCTCCTCCTTTTTCTTTTGGAAGCGCTGTTTAACAATTCAAATTGAGGCTCCTTATCAATCTGAAAGAAAAAATCTCAGCTAGAAGCCATTTGTAGTTACAGGGTGTTCATAAATTATGTGTATATATCTCAGATGTGACTTCATATCAAAATTCTGTTTTGTGATTATTGTTGTAGACCTACACTATTCTGGAAAGCTGATCCACCATTGACATTATAGTCTCAGATAGCTTAAAGACCAATAACGAAGTCCCAAGGTATGATTTTAAAAATTGCATTGTATAAATTGATACATAAGTTAGATTATGGCCAAGCAACCTTTCTTTCAATAAAACAAAATGAAATATAAGGAACAATTTCAAAAATTTTAAGACCAATATATTTTCTGGAATAAAAGAATCAAAGCCAAAATTAATATAGATTAATAATATAAAATAATATAGATTAATATAGATTAAGTCCAATTTATCAAACTAGATAGTATGTACAGTTAAAGTTGAAGTCTCATTATATGAAGTTTCATGTAAAGTACAATCACATTATCTGAAAAATTATAAAGTCTGTTCTTTTCCTTGTGATAGTAGCATTTGTATTGCATATATACACATAAATATATACATTTATTTAAGTGTATATATAGATGTCATATGTGTGTTTTTTAGATGTCACCTTGGTTTATGCAATGCAGATTCTTTGTAAGAGCTAAGCATCAGAATTACTCTGTAAGATATGTATGCATATTAAAAACTTAATTACATAAGATATAATTGCTTGTATAAATGTGTGCCTACCACCTTAAAATATTCTCAAATGGATGGACAGTATACCATATGAAAAAAAATGATAATCTGTAAATTATTAAGGGTTCATCAGGGAGGGGGAAGGGAGAGGAAGGGGAAATATGTGGAGCTGATTCCAGGGACATAAGTGGAAGGTGGATGTTTCAAGAATGATGATGGCAACAAATGTGCAAAAGTGGACTGCGTATGATAAGAGTTGCATGAGCCCCCAGTAAAATGATTAAAAAAAAGATTCCCAAATGCAAGAAGCTCTGATGAAACCATTGTTCATCACTCAGGTGTGACTCCAAAGGTTGGCAGTCAAACCTATCATTTCTTCCCTATGGGAAATTCCCCAGCACTTAAAGTCTAGGACTGTCAGGGGACAGTAAGACTCTATCACATCGGGTCACGGTAAAATTAAACTGCCTCCCTGGGATACAATAGCTACCTTCAAGTCTCTCCTAAGATTCTCAAGTGTGACAAGTTATGACAGCTGATGGCTGTGCATCCTCTTGCCAGATAAAATGCCATGACGTTATGAAACAGACCTTCTTGGAAGACAAAATGGGAATTTACCTCAACACTCTCACTGTCATAAGCAGATTGTAACTTACATCAAATTTACAGAGCAGAATGGAACTTCTCCCTTGGGTTTAAATCTTTAAACCCAACCCTCCTATTTTGTCTGTGGAACCAAGGGTGAGTTTGAACATCTGATCTTGTGCTTAGTAAATCTCACCCCACCTCCCACCCTACACACACACACACACACACACACACACACAAATCTGTGTCATGCATTCTAAAGATCTAATTCAGAAAATGATAAGAATTTGAGGACAATTGTAACTTACTTCAGGGTGTTCGCCTTTTCTTCGTCAGATACTTTTACAAGCCCCCACCCTGCTTGTCCCATGAAAGCAGGGAAAGAATGGACATCATTTTTTTTCTCTCTTAGAAATAAGCACTTACTCTTTCAGATCCCTCATTTGGGTTCTGTTCACTTACTGAAAAATGATGCTCACGTGGTTAAAATAGTACATCCTTAAGAAACGGAACAGTCTTTCCTTGTGTTGATGAATAAACTGAATGATTTATCAGAAATGCCATTATTTTGACTGGGTATGACCTCAGGTGTGGTTTCTGCTAGTTGGTTTACAATAAGAAAGCTAGCCTTTTCTGTTCCAACTTTTCAAAGCCACCTAGGATGTAGAAAGTAACAAAACATGCTGTCTTCTAAGCATTACTTGGAGTGACAGGAGAGAGAGGGTGTCATTACTAATGGTGAAGTTAATTACCTGCAGAATAAAAATTCTAACCTTCTGGTATTTGAAATTCTGAAGTGAAAAATGTCAAGGATTAGCATGCCATTTCTTGGTTTTCTAGTTAACAATATCTTTCTCTGTATTGGAATTATGAGTTGTTTTATGTGAGATGAATGGACCCTTAGTTCTTTTATGGAATATTGAGGGTGGTACAAATTCAGTGATGTGTCCTAATTTCCAAGACCAAGTCAATTTAGCATTGCCATTGTGTGGAGTGATTTAAATAAAATCTCACTTTTTTACACTTTAAATGATGGATCATTCTAAGATGTACATATCTCACTAGTGTTATGGTTCCCTCAGAGATCTGTCTGTTGTCTTGCTGACAATGAAATCATGGGGATGAGTTCAGTTCCAGACTTCAAGGATGTCTAAGGGCAGTGTTTCTCAAACTTCCTAATGCTGTGACCGCCCATACATTCCCTCATGGTGACGCCCCCAACCATAAAATTATTTTTGCTGCTACTTCATCACTGTCATTTTGCTACTGTGATGAATTGGACAACCCCTGTGAAAGGGCCATTTGCCCATTGGTTAAGGGCCACTGATTAAGGGTCATCTTTTGGGGGATTTCGCAAGTCTCAGATCAATAATCCAGGAATATTTCATGATTTTGAGTTTTGTTTTATACTTCTCCACCACTCTATGCAGGAACTTTTAATTCAATCCCCTTCAGAACAATTATTGCTATCATCTAGATCTTCAGGTCTCAGAGACTGGTGTTTGTATGGTTCATTAGTCCATTCCACTCATTATTCCCATGTGTCTTCAGTTTTCCTCTCTCTTCTTCCTTTCATATTAGGAAAAACCAATTGCGGCACCTTAGATAATCATTCACAAATTTTCAAAATCCCATTTGCTGGTCAGCACTGTAAAACTGTAGAACATTGTCTTCATGGATTATGCTATGCCAATTAGCCTTGGTATTCAAGTAGACTATGAGCCTGGGTCCAGAAGCCCAGCCTCTCATTCCCACATGGTATTTGGTTATGTCTAAGAAGTGCTCATAGCTTCACTGATTGTCAGTGGACCAAAGTTATAACCTTTGTCACTGAACATTAAAAATGTGTTATAATTGAAAGCATTTGTTCCCTAAGAGTTTTGTTTGTTTGTTTGATTTTGCTTTTGGGGGGGCTTCACTGGCCTCTGGTGGTTGTGGGAGCTACCCAGCCTAATAGTTTTAAGAGCTGGAGTTAAATTAGCACAGCAGTAATTTACTATACTCGTTAGGTTGAATCAAGAAAAAATGAAAGAAGAGCATTTTAAGGCAAGTGTAGTGAGATAAAATTGTTTTCATTATGTTAGTATAATTCTCAATTGGACTGACACAATGGCTACAACAATGGGCTTAAACTTAGGACAAATTATGAAGCTGCCACCGGACAAGCACTGTTTTGTTTCATTGTACTCAAGGGCATGTAGAGTCAGAACCAGCTTGCTGATACTGAACAATACCTAACAAAACTAGAAACAATATTATTCTGAGAGAGATGAATCAATTATTAACTGAGAAAATAACTGACATGTTATTTTTTTGGCTACTGGTTGAGATGCTAGAATCTACAAAACAGTTTGTGATTTACATTTTTTGAGAAACTATATTCAATGATTCAAGGATATAGATTCATTACGCTTTACTACAACCAAAGTCATCAAAACAATATAACATTTGGAAATGTTGAAAAGGGGTATATTTTTGGGTAGAATTTTTTTTTATTCATTTTATTGGGGGCTCATACATCATTTTTCACAATACATAAATAAACATAGTGTGCCAAGCACCTTCACATGTCTGCTGCTATTATCGTTCTACAATCATCCACCTTATCCCTTAAGCCCCTAGTATCGCCTTTTGAATCCCTTCCCCTCTTCCCCTGCTCTCTCCTCCCCACCCACCCTCAATATTTTATACATTGTTATTGTTCTGCCATATCTTACACTGACCAACCTCTCCCCCAACCCACTCCTTTGATGCCCGTCCTAGTCCACCTGGATTTGTAAGGTAGAGTTGGGACCCTGATGGTTGGGGGAGGAGGAAGGCTGCAGGAACTAGAGGAAACTTGTATGCATCATCACTGCCCACCTTGACTGGTCTGTTTCCCCTGTGACTCCCCTGTAAGTGGGTGACCAATTACCCACCGGTGGGCCTTATCAACCTGCTCTCCCCCTCATTTGTAATGATGTGATCCTTGTTCTTTGATGCTCGCTAGCTGCTCCCTTCATCCCCTCTTGATCACACAGGCTGGTGTGCTTCTTCCATGGTGGGGCTTTGCTCTTTCAGCGCTGAATGGCGGCTCGATTATCTTCAAGTCTTTGAGACTCTAGACATTCAATCATTTGGTAGCTGGGCACCATCATTTCTTCTACTCTGTTTGCCTCTGTATTCATTTTTCTTCAGCGATATTGGGAGTCAATTGGTGCATTGATTTTGATTTTTGTTCTTTGATGCCTGATACCTTATTGTTTCAGCACCTCATGATTGCACAGACAAGTGAGCTTCTTTTATAGTGGTTTTTGTTGCTCCTGAGCTAGATGGCTGCTTGTTTATGCTCAAAGCCTTTAAGACCCCAGATACTATATCCTTTGATGGCTGGCCACTATCAGCTTTCTTCACATTTGCTTGTGCACCCATTTTACTTTAATGATCATGTTGGGCCAGTGAGCCTCAAGGAATACCAGATTCATAGAACAAAGTGTTCTTTCATTGAGGGAGCACCAGAGTGAGGGCCTAAGGTCCACTTGCTGTGGAGACAAGACCAGTAATCCCCCCCTGGGTTGATTAGTTGATCTGTTAATCTGTTATCCTTTCACTTTTGAACTCCCTTTTATTTCCCTATCCCCTCCACCCCCTCATCCTTCTCCCATTACTGTGTTGCACCCAATGTGTACCTCCCTGGGTTTGGTTTTCCCTCCTCCCCTTACCCTACATCTTGTCGGTTCCAGTTTTTTATGTTATATAATTGCATCATATATTAATATCAATCAGTACATTCTAATGCTATCAATCAATACATTCTAAATATATGTTTCAAGAGTTTATTAATGTTCCTTTTTGGGAATTTGTTGTAATTTTCAAGATTATCTCAAAGACATATTGCATAATGCCTAGATATTCCTATTCATTGATCAGAACAAACCTTCTGAGCATGTTTTCAAAATTTCATCTTTTTTGCAATGCAATTAATTTAGGAAATTTAAATACAATTGAGATAAATTGAGGGATAATTAGCTTGACTCATTTAAAGGTGAATAATTATGTCCTGAGAAGAGTCAATAAGGAATATAATAAACTAATAAACTAATAAACAAAAATAAAATGCATAATTAGATCGTTTCTTCTGTTGTACTTATTTAAATTTGTGAAATTAAGTTTTTCCCATTTGTCAAAATAATTAAGAAATTTAAAACGTAATTATATTATATTAAAGAAAAATGTCTACTTTTTAACATACAATGAATTCATTTTATTTCCATATATTGATGTATATAAACATGATTTCCAAAGCACTCTACTATATTAATAATAATCAAACCAATAAATACATTAGCTAAAATTTAAGAACTGACAATACTTTACTCACTAAATTTCTATGGAATAGTTTTCTTTTCCCAGTTTATAAAGGAGAAAGCTAAATCTCACAAAGGTCAAATATAATTTCCAGGGCATAAGGTGGTGACTGCAGAGCCAGCATTTTAAACTGGCTTGCCTGCTTTCACAGTCTAGATTTCACAGTTCTACATTTCTCTACCAGCATGATATTCTTGGAAGACTCTTCTTATGTTAAGGCATTATTGATATTTCTGTGAATGGCTGTATTATTTTCAAAGAGAAGGGAAAATAATATTCCAACTTTATAAAACAACTATAGCAAAAAAACTAAAAATAAAATAAAAAACAACTATAGCTTGTAAAATATTTTAGTTCTAAGGTAATGTTTGCTTTTAAAAACTGCAGAAGACAGATAATCTAAAATAGGTAAAAATAATTATAATCATACCACAAATGTATTACGATTGATAATAATTAGTCCAGCTCTATTCATACTACTTTGTTCAATATTATATTTTTCAGTCAACTCAGACATTATATAATATTTGGAGTATGCTGTTTCATTAGCTGTGATTTATTCTCATTTTCCACATAATTTAGTATTCATGTACCACGTTATTTTTATTGACTTTTTATTATTCATTTGCCTGGAAGTGTGTACATTATTTAATCAACCTTTTATTATGTGTTATTTTTCATAAATTTTCAATAAGCAGAACCAGAATTAATTTCTTTTTAACTATGCATTTAGACATATTCTTGTATAATTATATAATGCATGTTCCCAGATTTGGAATATATTTATTACACAACAAACTAATAATTATAATAAGTATGAATTATGTATATTTTGAATGTCCATAATTATGACATAAGGATAATAGTATTACCTTGTGAATTTTAGTCGCATCATGTAGATTACATGTAATTTCAACATACATTTGCGTGTTCATGGGGCATTGGAAATTGTTCTCTGAAGATAATCTGTGTAAGACTTTCATTCATGTGTATTTAAAATTTCGATTGTGCTAACTAGTTGATTTTCCCAAATTTATTTAAAATAATTTGTTTCTTAGCTGAACAGCAAAGGTGTTTATTCATGCATTCTATGTGTTGGCTTTTGATTCTGTTATCATTGTCTTAAATGAATTACAGTTCTTAATTTTAATATGGTGATATATTGATTTTCCTTCGGACTACAATTTGTGTTCTGTATTTAAGATACTTTTGTTTGCCCTAAAGTCAAGAAAGGTGTTCTCTTTCATTGCACACTTTTTTCTTCCCCTAATGCTTTTAAGTGAACCAAATTTCATTACCTGTTTTAAATTAAGTTTTAATTTTTAAACAATTATAGATTTTGATCAAGTTATAAAACAATATAAAGAAATCTCATCTTCACCCCAAACAGTTTACCCATTTGGTTATGTTATAAAGATATACTTTAATATCAGAGTTCAAAAATTCACACTAGTATTTACCAATGGTATCTTTCCAGTTTTCCCAGTGCTACAGGCTTTGGCGTATGTGTCATTGCACACCTGTGCCATACCCAATGTATCTATTTCTATGACTAATGTATGAAATACATCATGAAAGGTACAATCACAGAGATATACTATCTCACAATTTCAAAGACCATCAGTGTAGTATCAGTGTTCAGGCTGAAATCTCTCTGGAGCGTTTGAGGTAGAATCCATTCCTCATGTTTCCAGATTCTGATGCCTGCTGGCTTTCCTTGACATTTAGCCAGAACATGCTAATGTTTTCCTCTACATCACGCTTCCTAATCTCCTTTGTGTTTATTCTCAGTTGTGTTGTAATTTAGGAAATTTCTAGAAAATGCAGAATATTTTTCTTCCATCTCAAAATTCTTAATTTACATCTTTAAGAAAAGGATTTCTTTCCAGTAAAATAGCATACAGGATTGAGGGGCTGGGATATGGATATCGTCAGGGGTGCCACTTGTACCCTTACACCCCATGATATTAAACGTATGCATCCTCCACCATTGTCAAGATACATAACATTCCATTGCTATGGCCAGTTTCTCCTGTTGTCCTTTTAAACCCACATGCCCTTCATGTACATTTCCAGGGACCGATGGCTTCACTGAACATGTCCAACGTACTTGAGATGCGAAATCTAACAATTCTTGGGTGTGGAGAACATTCTGCAAGTATTTGTCTAGAGGCAATTTTGTTCATTCTTCTTGGGGAGCGGAATGTATTCGATACAGTACTGAGTTATTGCCATCAACTTTCCTGTGGTCTTCCTTACAGTGGAGCTTTCACGTGTCTATAAATAACTTCCAAGCTCACTGCTCTTGAGTTTGAGTCTACCTCCCAGTAACTCTAGAAGACAAAGTCAAAGTTCCCCTGGGGGTTCTCTTTACAGGGACAGATAGATGGTTTCTTTCCTCCACAGGGCAAGCTCATCACTTTAATTTGCTGACCTTGCTTTTAGCTGTCTAACATGTAACTCGTGTGTCACATGAGCTCCTCCAGTATATAAGTCAGGTGATTGAAAATAGCACAGCTTGATATAGGGCTCGCCTTTGTCCACAAAGTAATACCCGTGCTCTTTGAACAATCCCAGGGGAACATTCACAGCAAATTGGATTATTGGCAGGTGATTCTATGGGCAGTTATGGTGGATCCAACTAAAATAAAATCTTTGACCACTTCCAAGTAGTCTCTTTATCATCAGGCTACTTCTGGATTTGTGGATTAATTATGAATATATACATATACACACATGTACATGTATATTTAGGTGTAAATTATACTGAAGACTGCAATCTTTAATCTTCATCAGTAAGTCTGCTAAGGTCTCTTCATATTCAGCCTAGAAGTTTGCTCCATACACCTACTGGAGATTCATAATCAGCCTTCCTCTATGCCTAAGAATGCCCTCTTCATTGAATCCAGTTTCTCAGTTTATTTGATGAGTGTGCAGATCAAAGAAATATGGTCTAAGGATAGAACACCGACACACACACCTGTCCTGATTTTATGCCATGCAGTATCTCCTTATACTGTTCAAATGACTATCTGTTGACCCGTGTACAGTTCTGCATGAGCACAAATCAGTGTAAAGTAATTCCTATTTTTCAGAAGGCTATTTGTTTTTTTCTGGTTTTTTAGGCAGCACTGCCCTCTGGTGGTGGGAGTAGGAGGCCCAGCCTTTGCTCCTGTGAGCTGGAATTGAACCTCCATTCCAGTGGGCTGCAGTCCCGTGCACAACCATTATGTCAATGGGGCTCAGCCGAGAAGGCTATTTGTTATGATGCCCATATTTCCTTTCCAGTGCCAATAAAATATAGCTAACCATATTTCTAATATTTTCTATTGCCAGAGAAGAACAGCCTGAGTTCACCAATGATAGCCTCTATTCCACATTCTTACATGATTATTACTTGATTTCTGACATTTTGCAATCCATATAGGACAGTGATTATTTTTTAAGCTTTCTCTAGTAAAATCCATTTTCCTGTAATTTTAATAATATTTTTGATAAGGTATGCTCTATGGTGGGGGAAGAGGTGCAAGTCTAGATCTCTTTCAATAAGCTGTCCAGGTGGCTGTCTTCCAAAAATTTTGGAATACATTATTGAGCACTTCCAGCGCTATATCCCTTGTTTGAAATGTTTCAAATGATCTGCTCTAATTTTCTGGAATATTGTTTTTAATCAGTGCCTTCAATATAACATGAATTTTATACTTCTATATCATCACACTTGATCATATATTACCTTTGAAAGTGATGGAAGATTTACCTCTTCTTTTAGTACCAAGACTCTATATAATATTGCAACTCAAGCTTGAGTGTTTTCTTTAATTTCTAATCTTTTTCTTTTCTTTTTCTTATTTCTTCTTTAAATTTTTGTGAATTAGGTGAAGATTTACAGAGTGGATTTGTTGTGCTTATTTTTGTCAATTAATCATACACATTTCCTTTCATCTAATTGACTGTAATCCCATCAATAAATTTACTGGTCCCACTTCCTCAGGGTTTTTCTGTTTCCATTCTTCCTTCTTTAATAGCTTCTCTACATGTTGTAATATGGTAAATTGTGCTCTTTTGATCTCAAATGGTTGATTTTTCTATGTTCAATATCCTACTTTACACGGAACTCTGGTGGTATAGTGAGTTAGAAGTTGGACTCCTAATGACAAGAACAGTGATTTGAAACCACTGGTTGATCCTTGTGAGAAATATTGGCTTTCTCTTCGCATAAATAGTTTGTTTCAGAAACCTTCACTGACAGTTGTACCCTGTCTTCTAGTATCACTAAGAGTCAGAATCCACTTGATGATAATGAGTGTAGTTTATATCCTACATCACTGAGTTGCTACAGGGACATCCATACACTATGAGTGACCATGGAAGATTGCTCTCTATCAGTTGGAGTGAGGAGTGAGGAAAAGAGAACATGCATGGAAACAATTTGCTCAGTGCTTTAAGGTTTCACAGAACTATCCATGAACATGACCATGAGGTCAAAAGAAGTACATGGTGCCCATACATTGTTGAATAGAACAAATTAGAATAGCCTTAATAGTGCTGAGGGTGTGTGTGTGTGTGTGTGTGTGTGTGTGTGTGTGTGTGAAAGAGGAACCAAATTGAAATCCATGGCTTTCATCTTTAAAAATGCCAATGGGTTCATTCCTCTTGGCAATCTAAATTCTGGGGTTTCAATACTTAATTTAACATGTTACTTTCTATTCTTGAGCCTGTCTTTGAAATATTTTGTTAAGCTGATTTACTTTGTGACTTTTTCCATTTGTTTTACCTATGTTCAAGAGCAATTCTCAAAATCTCTACTGACATGTCATTTTTTCTGTTCTCTCCTGTCTTTTCAATGTCCTTTTTTTTACTTCACGTATGGTGTCTTTGATTCAAATGAAATAACTTATATTAAAATGCCCAAACCCAATAACATATCAAAATTGTAAACATTGGTGACAATAACAATGATGCACAACTAAATCTTCAAGAAAAAATAAGATTATCTGAATAAATAGAGAAATGAAAGAATTCCACTTGTAGAACTTTCCAGGGCTCAAAGACTAACATCATCACTCTTTCTGAGCCCTAAGGAAATCTTCAGACATGTGTGACATTGATAGATGACTCTTTTCCATTCACTAATGTTGGGTGAGTCTGAGAGAAAATAAATAGTTCAATATCAAAGTCTACTGACTTTGTACCCCAAATATTTGTAAAAACATGTTTGAAGACAGAGGGGAATGTAATTGTAAACAATTATAAGGTAAAATTAAAAGGCTAAATTATTCTTCCCTTTTTTAAAAAAAGAATAGCTTTATAATGGAAGTCATCTCCATAGAAAATATAAGAAATGGATGATCAATTATGGTTGTGTTACAGATGTATATTGAAATCATGAAGAATGCCAAGGAATATATTCTAAATCCAACTCTTCTTCTTTTACAGGGATAACTTGCTATGTAGTGAATACAGATACTCTATTATCCTGTATTCTATTAAAATACACTTTTAAAAAAATTTTATTGGGGGCTCTTACAGCTACTACAACATTCAGTAAATCATTTGTATCAAGCACATTTTGCACACATATTTCCACATACATTTCCCAATATTTTCCACTTGAGCCCTTGATACAAGCTCCTTAAAAAAACAACCCTCCCCTTTCCCTTCTCCCCCTTTTTACAAAAAATTAATCATTTTATTGGGGGGCCCCTACAACTCTCATCACAATCCCTAACAACATCAGTTGTATTCAGGCCACTTTTACACACCAATTGCCATCATCACTCTCAAAACATTCTCCCTCCCTCCAGGCCCCGATTATCTGCTCCCTATATTACCCTTCCTCCCCCCCCTCCCCCTTGAACCCTTAGTAATTTACAAATTATTTTTTCATCCTGTACTCTGTTCAATGTGTCCCAACACTCACTTCCCTGTTGTCCATGCCCCAGAGAGGAGGCTACGTGTAGATCCCTGAAGTTGGCTCTCCCTCTCCATTCCTCCATCCCTCCACCCTCCTGGTATTACCACACCCATCACTAGTCTTGATGGATCATCTATCCTAAGTTTCCCATGTTTCCAACTTCACTGTACATCTCCTGGTCTAGCTGGATTTATGTGGTAGAATTGGGGTCATGATAGTGGGTGGGAGGCAGCATGGGAACTAGAGGAAGGTTGCATATTTCATAGCTGCTTCCCTGTATCTTAACTGACTCATCTCCTCCTTGTAACTCCTCTGCAAAAGGATGTCACCTCACCTATTGATGGGCTTTGGGTCTCCAATCTGTACTCCCCCTCATTAATAATAATATAATTTTAGCTCATTGATACCTGACACCGGATGCCTTCGCCACCTCATGATCACACAGGCTGGTGTGCTTCTTCCGTGTGGGCTTTATTGCTTCTGAGCTGAATGGCCGCTTGTTTACTCAAGCCTTTAAGTCCCCAGATGCTATATCTTTGGTAACCGGGCACCATCAGCTTTCTTCACCACATTTGCATATGTACACATTTGTCCTCAGGGATCATATCAGGAAAGTGAGCATGCAAAGTTGTGCTTTTGAGTTCTTGAAGCCTGATATCTCATCCCTTTGACACCTCATGATTCCACATGCTAGTGTGCTTCTTCCATGTGGGCTTTGTTGCTTCTGAGCTAGATGGCTGCTTGTTTACTTTCAAGCCTTTAAG